>MU692287.1:31033-77451 GCA_026770625.1 Nicotiana glauca
CCATTTGATCAAACGATCAAAATCCTTCGCCCTAACCCGTGTTCAGCCCCGACCCATTCAATCAGAGACCAACCCGTCTCAAGTTTGTCTGAACGACATTGTTTTATTAAGTCAATCGATCCAGGCCGTTGATCTCGTTTGATCGAAAGGCTTGGATCCAATTCCCCCTTACATATATAAGTCCCCGAACAGACCCCAGCCCCCCTCAAAACCCCCCTCTCTCGTCTCTAACAACTCAGAGACAAGCTTGTCTCTCGCCGCCTCCCCCCACCGGAAATCGCCTCATGGCGGTTCCGGTGGCCCAAACCACCTTAAATTTACATCGTACAATCACCATAACCTCCCCATCTTCAATCCACCCTCAGTTTCCTTCGAATCCCAGTCTATCTCCTCGAATATTGAAAACCCTAACAACCTTCCACCATGTTCGGCAACACCACCTCCAATGGCCACCAAAATAACACCAAATGACCATCAACACCTCCTCATCCCAAGTCCATAGCCCCTTCCTTCAAATCAACCCAGAACTCGTCGAACATCGATCCAAAGCCAGGAACCCTAGCGCCGCTACAAGATTCCTTGGTGGCGGCGCCAACTCCAAAACCTCTAAAAACTACACCCCTGAACCACCATCACCTCCTCACCCCAAATCCCGTATCATTCTCCTTCAAACGTATTTGGAACGATTCGTATATCGGATCAAAGGCTCAAGCCCTAAGAGCCTAAAATAAAATTACACAGGCAAGGTCAAGGGATCACTTTCATGAAGTCTTAGGACCAATTACATCGCGAAATGATGTCCTCCACCTGTTCTTGACAAAGAACAGATGAGGGACATCACCTTGCGGTGTAATTGAGAGGGTCAATAGCAGGTCAATTTTTGAACCGGTAAGTGTCCACTATTATTTCTGCTCGCTTTAACATTCGTTCCACCTCTACCTCTTCTTCTTTCTTCTACATATATTTTGATCGGTCCATTTTCTGATTGAAGTTGTGAACCAGTTTCTTTGCTTTAGCTTAGTTTATTTATTCGTATTTATTTCTGTTAATTGAAGTTTTTCTGTTCAAAATTAGTCAAGTGTGTCCTTGTACTCTAATTTTAGGCTTTTAATAAGTTTTTGCGCTTAATGGATATAGTACTTCATGGTATTTGAGCTCCCGTTAAAATGTCTGTGTTGATCATGTTGAAAATCAAATGTCAAATAGGTGCATTCATGAACCATGTCTCGTTAGTTTTCAAATCTGATTATTCATGTGTGCAGCATTGTCCGATTCTATGACAAACCTATTTAGGCTTAGAAATGAATGCCATTTGATTTTTGATTTAGAGAATTGATTGGCATATTTTTAGTATTCAGGATTTAAAAGATAGACAACACAGGATTTAAGAGGAACTTAATTTGAAAATTAGACTAAGTAGCATGACAACATTGGTTGTCAGGGCATGCTTGGATTTAAATATTAGACTGCCTATAATAATTTGAATTTAATAAAGGAAAAAGATTTTAAAGGTGGAACTGACATTCAGTAGTGGAAAAAACCAGGATTTAACATGGGGGTAAACATTTTCTTAATGGGGTTAGTGCTCTCATGAGCTGAAAAAGATTTGAGGAAGGGTATAAATAATAGAGAGTATTGAGAGGGGGAAGAGACCTTAGAGACCCGAAGAGGAGAAAGATAGAGAAAGCAAAAGAGAGATTCAAACCCTGGGAAAAGAGAAAAACATTCAGGGTATTAGAGGAAAAACATCTTGATATAGGCAGACACTAATACGCATTGAAAAGATCAGTAGTTGGCATTCTGAAATACAGTGAGACTTTTTAAAATATTGTTCTATTAAAATTGCATTCTCAAAGTGTTTTCGTGGAATTCCTATTGATCCGTTTGTTTTTTTTTTAGCTAAGTTAAAGTCTGGGATTGGTGTTGTGGTTCGAGGTCACAGTTTCATTGTTATTTAAATTGATTTCACTGGTTATTTGGTTGAATCTGGGACTTTGTTTGCTGTTGTCAAAATCTATCTGGATTGGTCTATTGTTGCTGCTGCCATATACTACTTCCTCGCTTCTCTTTCCTTTAAATTCCAGGTACATGTTCTAAACCATTGACAATGTAGGCTTAATTTGAGAGATGAAATAGAAGCCTCCAATTGATCCCTTGCTGGCTGCCCGTGTTATTTCTGTTTTGCATATGCTGACAGTTTAGTTTAATTAAAACTTGAACAACTGAATGTTGTAATCTATCTGGATTATATCAGACTGGATGAATTGCTATTTTTCAAACCTATGTGAGCATTGTGAGTAGAATATCAGCTGTAGTTAATTTCATTTAGACTGTTAGATTAAACATGCCTTGTAGCCTGAACATAATGTTAGTCGTAGCTTACCTGCCGAATACTTATGATTATGTATCAGGTGTGTGCTGAATATAATAGCTACATCATGTGTGTGTTTACATGCCCTGTGTTTGCTGAACATAATAGCTACATCATGAAATATGAACTCCCGCAGTCAGTTTCAGTTTCAATCTGTAATAGAGTTGTTTGGAACGTAGGAACTTAGACCAAAAGGCTGCTTAAAATTTTAGATCAGGTACTAAGCGGTATATTGAGCATCATCGTGTTCTTTGTTATCCCAGCGCATATGATAATCCCGGTTTAACCGTTAAAAATGTGATTGAGTTTTATAAGTTAGGTTACCATTAATTGATATCAGATTTTTGTATAAAATGGATCATCATGTCCACGATTTTCATTTCACTATTAATATTGATTTAGCTTAGGTTCACGTTATTTAAGCTATAAAAATAGGCCCAACGTGGGCCCAGTTGAAGGGTCGCCGGGTTCATATTCCCTAAGCATCTCCCCTTACTTGGAATTGAGTTCATTTTGAGCCTAAAATTTGGATATTTCATTGGGACGGTTTGTCCAGTTACGTGATTGAATTGTCTCACACCTAGGCCAGTTTTAGGCCCAATTTGCTAAAGAATTATTCTAAAAAATTTGTTATTAAATTATGGGTCAAATTCTATAGTGTAATTTCGGGCCTTCCAAGCTAGGTAGCACATGTAAATAAAGAGGTTTTCTTCTTATTTAGGTGTGGACTTGAGTTTGGGTGCCCGAATTCCTTAATTGATAGCTTACTGGTAATGTTAACTAATTAATTAGGCCTTTTAGAGAAGAATCCAATAGAAAATAATAGCTCCTTTAGGTTGGCCTTAAAATAAAATGAGGTGCGCCACGCCAAATAAAATCATAAATTGTGTGAACCTCTTTAATTACTTTGTATTTAGAATTCGGGACGTGTCATTTAGCGAATTTTTATGGCCTCGCGCAAAGTTAACAACATGTTAGTCGCTTTAGGCACGTTCTTTAATAATTTTACCTTCCTAAATTCGGGTGTGCATTTCATGCGACCCAAATCCAAACCCAAAATGTTGAATAAAATGTGTTGAGGATCCAGGTGCAATTTAATGTGACGTGATCCAAAAATATATTTTAAACGATGTTCAATTTCTTAAAACTTTAATTAAAGGTGGTAAGTAATTTTAAAATTTGCACATAGGTTCAATATGTATTAAAATCAGATAATTAGGCCGAATATGACAGTTGAGCGACCGTGCTAGAACCATGGAATCCGGGAATGCCTAACACCTTCTCCCGGGTTAACAGAATTCCTTATTCGGATTTCTAGTTCGCGACTGTTAAACAGAGTCAAACCTTTTCCTCGATTAGGGATTCAAACTGGTGACTTGGGACACCATAAATCTCCCAAGTGACGACTTTGAATCTTTTAATAAAAATGAATCCCGTTTTGATTGTCCTTTAATTGAAAAAACTCCCTTTATTATACCCTTCACGGGGTGTAGTAGTAAGAAAAAGGAGGTGTGACAACTCTGGACTCTTCTGGGGAAACAAGAACCCAGAACTTTTGGTTCAAGGTTCAGAATTCGAGCTCAGTTAAATTTTTATATTTGGCTTTATCTGATTTTGTTACATGTTTGGGCTTAATGTGCTAAATGCTTTACCGCTTTGATATTTGGTGAACTGTATATAAATTGCTACGAAACCCATCTTCTCTCTGAGTCTTCTAAATTATGAAGAAGGGTGCACGTCGTGCGACTTCTTTTCTGTTTAGGGTCCAATCCCATTGTAGAATGATGTTCGGATAAATTGCTAAGCCGGCGGAGCTTCTGTATCCCCGGTATGCTGCCCCCTCCCCCAGACTCGAGTTGTCCGCTCGGATAAGTCAGGTCTAGAACAATAAACCCTGGTTTTTAAACCTAGAAAAATAAAGCCTCATGCCATATCCCTAGAAGGAATATTTGTCTGCATCATGTACATTTGACTTTGGAGACTCAACACAAGGGTTGGGTCTGTCTAGGATAGGTGTACCTGAAATATAAAGACCAATATGATGCATCTTACTTGCGATTTGTGCATCCATTTGCTTCGAATTTGCATGTTGACCGACTTATAAGGAAGATTTAGGGAAAGGATAATGAGATGTTTGAGAGAGATAAATGCCTGCTTTGAAAAATCCAATGTTCAAATAGTGCTGAAGCTCTGCCAATTTTTTGAGAAAAGTGAAAAAAAATGCAAAACATAATGTTTATTTGCCAATGAAATGAAAAACAGGTCGCATCTTGTTTCCAAAAAATGGTCTGTTTTACTTACCCGAACTACGTCAGTTTGATTGTCACCGGATGTGAGATACGTAGGCAACCCTCATCGGGTCCAACTTCCCCTTTTGTAGAAATAGCCCCAAAACAACAAATTTTTTAGTGTTGTCATAAATAAGTTCGGTGATTCCATTCTTGTCTGAAATAAGTCCAATGTCCCCAAAAGGACGCCGGAAGGCCATTTTTGCAAGAACAACCATCCTGAGTCGTTTCTTACGGTTAACGGATACAACCTTAAAATCTACCTCCTTGAAGTGCTAAAAGGCCGTATTTGCAAAACCAATATGTGAGTTTTCTTAAAAAGTAATCTTTTTGAAAAAAGGATCATTTCTTTTTTGAGTCATTAAAATCATCTTAAATAAATGTGCAAAATGAGCACAATTGAAATCGAACCTTTTACAGTCCTTAAAGAGATCCCTTTGAAGCTCCATCTGTGGTGGTATGACTTAGGCAAGGGTAGTAGAGAGACGGTGGTGAAGGTTCTGGGCAGTCTTGTTGGGTTGTTGAACATCAAGCCAAGGCAGGATATTATTGAAGCATTGATACACTTTTGGGACCCCACTCGCAATGTGTTCCGGTTCTCAGATTTTGAGCTCACGCCGACCTTGAAGGAGATGGCAGGTTATGCAGGCCTTAACGGAAACCTGAGAGGTCGATATCCTTTGTTACCAAGACCAGTATCTCTACCCGATTTTTGGATTTACTAAGTATTAGTCGTGATGTTTAGAACGAGGATTTGTCCCAAGGATGTTGTACTCTCATGTTCTTGTATCAACGTTATGGTAATCCTCGGGGTTTCGAAGAGATGAATCTTGGGCTAACCCATGCCGGAAATAGAGACAAATGGGAGGCGAGGCGAGGCGAGGTTTGGCATTCATAACAGTATTCTTGTGGGTGGTGATATATCCACGCAAAGATACTAAGATAGAAATGGGCCTCGTAGGGATGATCAATGTTGCGATCAAAAAGGCCAACAACACTGTAGTTACTTTGATTCTGTCAGAAATCTACCGAGCCTTGACCTTCTGCCGGGAAGGAGGAAGATTTTTTCAGGGTTGCAATTTGCTACTTCAACTGTGGATGCAAGAACACCTTTGTCATCAGGCGGGATATACGAATGCTGGTTTGACCGGTTTAAAATGCATTGAAAAGTTTGACAAACGAGTAACAGGTATTGAATTTCCAGAAGGTACTGAAGTTTGGTTTAAGCAACTAAAATCCTTAACGTTCGATAAAATTGAATGGGCATTTAGGTGGCTTCCCGCCACTGAAGCAGTATACATGTTGGCTGAAGAGTGCTATATTTTCTTAATGGGCATCCGAAGCATCCATCCATATGCTCCCTATCGGGTATTGCGGCAGTTGGGAAGGTTTCAAACCGTCCCTAATGATGAAGACCTGAGCAAACAAGTTATCGAGTTAGGTCCCAGAGCTGCATTTGATGGAATGAGTGCAGATTCCTCGAGCCCGGAACTATGGTCCGAGATTTAGCTAGAGGCGAAGTGGACCCAAAGTATAAGGTATGGTTTGAGAAGAGATTCCATATTCCCCTAAGACCTGCTAAAAGAGCCCATATCCATCAATTTACGGATGACTCACGAGAACAATGGGGTTGGCTGGCGAAGGAAGAAACCTACATGGCCAAAATAAGCAAACTGGAAAAGCAGGCCATGCAACTTCAATTTGAAAAAGACGTTTAAGCCGCTGCAGATGAGAGGGAGAAGAAGACCCTAAACCAAGAAAATGAGGCCCTTAAGGCTCAGATCCGAAAAATGAGAATAGTTATCAGAAAACCAAAAAGGAGCCAGGCTGACAAAGACTCATAAATGAACTAAAAGGGAAACCCGCGAATGCCAAGAGGGCTTGGAGAGATCTGAAGCTAGCTTGGCAAGGATCCGAGCCAGATAGACAAAGGGCGCAAAAGAGCGGGTTCTTCACATACAGTAGATGAAGATGGACTATGAGGGGAATGTCACTGTCCTGAGAGGAACAATAGCCACTCTTGAAGACAGGGTATTCAGGCAAGCCAGAGATTCTGGAGCGGATAGGAAGCACTGTTACGACCCGATGGCACGGATGGAGGAAAAAATGCATAAGTTTCAAGATCAACTCCTTCATAATTCTCGAGTGCTGAAAATTCGGGATCAACAGATAGGGCGGCTGCTGCAGGAAAAGAACAGGATTAGAGAAGAGGTCACAAACATCGCACATTACATTATTGCAAAGTGCCGAGCGTGCGAGAACATGACCCACACCACCTTTTTTGCGGCAGCGATGACATTTGTCCGGCAAATAATGAGAGATTTGGATAGGCTCCAAAGGGATCTCGCACAAAGGCCCGCGGCAAGACCGAATAATGCCTTACGGGCCCCAGGAAATTTTAAGGCATTAATGTACTCTTAATCTTTGTTTTGAGTATGTATTTTCATCATTAAAGTTTGTAAGTCGGATTCTCTTCAAGTTTGCTTTGTTTGTCCTTTCAAAGTTTGTAACTTATTCCAAGTGTTATAAGAGCAGTCATTTTTTGAAAATATTTGGCTGCATATTTTTCATCGGCTAGAACTACGCACGGTCTGATTCATGCAAGGACATGATACGTAGGCAATCCACATAAGATACGACCACCACTAGAAAAAAAAGAAATAAAAAATAAGTAAAATAAGGGAAAAGTTTGAGGGATATTAAAAGGGGGGACAATTATGAAAAGCCAGAATGACGCACGCAACTGAAGCAAATACATGATAGAAATGGTTAAACTGCCTAGGTGCATTGCATCCCAACGTGCGATTGCATATATGTCAAACTCTAAAAACTAAGAAGTTTGTTGCTTGTCCAGAAAATCCAAGCAGTTAATTTTCCTAAAGCGTACTGGCATATTACCATTATCAAACTAGATCAAAGGGACCAATACCAGTGATCATATCTAGACCCGATAGAGAAGGAAGCGTTGAGGTAGAAGAGGTAGACGTGCAAGCGATGGAAGATGAGATGTATAAGTTGAAACAGTAGATGGCTGAGATGTACCAGGCTTGGACGAGGGGTCAACCACCACCAGCCTATCCCGCTAACCTTACTTTCCTCCCAATACCCACCCAGTCTCCGGAACAGCTTGTTTCGGATTTATTCCCTAATTTTCAACATCATCAGGGAACCACCTCCCAAACACCAAAAATCCCAAAAAAATTCCATACCCTCCACCAATTACCCCTGTCTTTGTGGCACCTACCCCAGCCCCACTCCACAGGTTTTCCAGTGAGCCTGTGTTCCAAACGTGGGATAATCAATATTACCCTCCCGAACCCACCTTCAAAGCACCTGAATACCATCCTCAACTTGGAACCGCAGAACCTGAAAAGCAAACCAAGAACCCGGAGCAGGAAGAAATGTTTCGAAAAGTAAAAAGCCCGGAGCAATCCTTCAGGAATATGCAAGGTTTGGGCGGCCAAGTCAGTGTGGTCTATAAGGATTTATGTTTGTTCCCAGATGTTCAGCTACCAGCAGGATTCAAGATGCCTAAGTTCGATATATATGATGGGCATGGTGATCCGGTGGCACATTTGCGAGGATTTTGCAGCAAAATGAGACGGGCAGGTGGAAATGATGAGTTACTGATGGCATACTTCAGCCAGAGTTTGAGCGGATCTGCATTAGAATGTTATACGCGACAGGACCATGGTAGGTGGTACACCTGGGATGATTTGGCACAAGCATTCGCCGGCCACTTCCACTACAATCTATAAATCATTCCAGATCGTCTGTCACTGATAAAACTGGGAAAAAACCCGGAGAGAGTTTTAGGGAATACAGTTTCCATTGGAGGGAACAAGCTGAGAGGGTCGAACCCCCGATGAAAGAGGGAGAGATAGTTGATTACTTTTTGCAAGCATTGGAGCCGACTTATTTTGGTCACTTGGTAACGGCGATTGGCAAGTCTTTCAATGAGGTTGTGAAAATGGGCAGCTTGATCGAGGAAGGACTCAAGTCCAACAAGATCCTGAGTTACTCAGCGATCAAAGCAACCACTCAAGCTATCCAGAGCGGCACCGGGGGTGTGCTCAGGAAGAAGAAGAAAGAAGATGTTGCGACGATCGAGTCGAGAGCTTGGCCCCGAAGCCCGTCATCTTACTATAACCATCCTCCACCCCGCCCTCAAACTTACCTTCACACTCAATATAGCCCACCCCAACATTACTACCCACACCCCGAAGCTCCTTTTTCTGTTCTCCACGCCCAAGCATACAGCCAACCTCCGGCTCATAACTAATGGAGTGCTCCCGCTCCACAGAATAGAAACCCTCCCGGTCAAAATTTCCGACCTAATCTGGCGTTCAGGGGTGACAGGGCACAAAAGAAGAAAACATTCACTCCATTGGGAGAATCATATGCCAGTCTGTTCCATAGGCTCAGACAACTAAATATGCTAAGGCCAATACCATCTAAACTTCCAAATCCACCTCCAAGAAACCTTGATTACTCGGTCAGTTGCGAGTACTGTTCAGGTACCCCGGGGCATGATACCGAGAAGTGTTGGAACTTGAAGAGTGCAATACAAGAGCTCATTGACACTAACATAATAGAAGTGCAATCTCCTGAGGTACCTAATATAACAGGAATCCAATGCCAGCCCACCCAGAGACGAACATGATTGAAATTGTGCATGAAGGGGGAGAGCCGAAGAAGCCATCGCAGACCGTTATGACCATTCGGTCCAGTGAGACACAGATAATCGAACAATCAACATGGGAAAGGTCAGCGCTTGAGTTGATTGAAAAGAGAATTGGGCCGTCGGCGGCAGTGAACAAGGGGTCTCCAAGCCAGATCATAACGAGACATGAGAGAGTAAAGGTGATTCTGCCGGGAGCAGTCAGCAGACCCGTCATAACTGTGGAAGGGGCCCGTGTCGATCAAGTCATCATCAAGCTGGTAACCCAATTACCGATAATCAGCAGCAAGGCTATTCCGTGGAACCACGAACGGATGGCAGTGATGTATAAAGCAAAGGAGGTCAAGGAGAAGGTCTGCGAGGCCCAAGGGTTAACTCGGTCGAGAAGATGTTTTGCTCCTGCAAATTTGAGGAAAGCCAAGGATAATTCAGCTTCAGCAAATAAAACCGTGACCGAAGAGGAAGCGGAAGAGTTTCTAAAATAGATGAAGATGCAGGACTATTCCATTGTAGAACAGTTAAAGAAGACACCGACATAGATTTCCTTGCTTTTAATATTGATCCACTCAGAAGAACATTGCCGAGCGTTAATGAAAATCTTGAACGAGGCACATGTCCCTAACAAAATCACTATGAATCATTTGGAGAAAATAGCCAACAAAATCTTCGAAGTGAACAGGGTCACTTTCTCTGATGATGAATTGCCCGTAGAGGGAACAGAACACAATAGGGCCCTTTATTTGGCTGTATAATGTGAGAACTCTATGGTCACACAGGTATTGGTTGATAACGGTTTGAGTGCAAACATCTGTCCTCTCTCCACTCTGACCAAACTGAAAGTAGAGAACGGAAGGATCCACAAGAACAGTATCTGCGTGCAAGGATTCGACGGTGGTTGCAACGACTCAGTCAGGGACATAGTGTTGGAATTAACAATAGGACCAGTGAAGTTCACAATAGAATTTCAAGTAATGGATATAACTGTCTCATACAATCTGCTATTGGGTCGACTGTGGATCCACACCGCTAAATCAGTACCATCAACTCTTCACCAGATGATCAAGTTCGAATGGGACAGGCAGGAGATAGTGGTGCATGGGGAAGACAATTTGTACGCACACAGCGACACCATTGTGCCACTTATAGAAATCGAAGATGACAAGGGGCCATGGGACGATGACAGTCAAGAAAGTGCAAGAGGCGAAGTGTATCCCTAACCCGAAGGTAACAACTACATCGGTAAAGGTAACATATGAAATGCTGAAGAATGGGTTCGTACCAGGGAAGGGTCTAGGATCTGCTTTGCAAGGCATCATTCAACCAGTGTTCCTCCCTGAAAATGCGGGAATTTCTGGTCTAGGATTCCAACCCACCGCCGCAGACATAAGAAGGGCCAAGAAGCTGAAGCAAAGGGCACGGGTCCTTCCAAAGCCGGTCCCACGTCTCTCCAAGTCATTTGTCAAGGCGGGTACCAGAAAATGACCAGCGATGATGATTCCCAATGATAAGGTTATCCATGATAAGGAGTTGATAGAAAGATTCGAGCAATTGTTCAGCAAGGTGAACATGTTAGAACTCGGCGAGGGTCCTAGCCACGCAGAAATACAGTTCGTCGGGCCAAAAGTGAAGATTAATAATTGGAAGGCTACTCCTCTCCCTACCCGAAGGGAGCCTTGGTAGTTTTCTTTTATTTTCCTTTAAGTTTGTATAGATTATTTCAGGGTTGTAATCCGAATTTCAGCTTGTTTTAAGTGTGCAAACCTTGTTATCTTCCATTTTTAATGAAATGCAATTTCTTCATGTTTTTCACTCCTGATAAATTTTATATTTTGTTTTCTTCTTTTCTTTTCTGTATAGTTCCTTTTACGCCGGTTCTAATGATATGATGTGCATAAGGAATCCTCAACCCAGTCTAAGAAATCAATCTGAGATAATAGTTTCAGAGGTTGAGTGTGATTACAAGTCAGAATTTGACGAAGATGAGGCTCTATAGGAGATTAGTAAAGAATTAAGTCATTTTGAGGAAAAACCTAAGCCCAATTTGAATGATACCGAAGCCGTCAATTTAGGGTATGCGGGTAACATCAGAGAGACTAAAATAAGCATTCATCTCGAACCCAAAACTCGGAAAGAATTAATCAAAATGCTCATGGAATACAAAGATGTGTTTGCATGGTCGTATGACGACATGCCAGGTTTAAGCACTGATCTAGCGGTTCACAAATTGCCCACTGATCCGACATTCCCTCCCGTCAAGCAAAATTGAGAAAATTCAAAACTCACATGTGTGTGAAGATTAAGGAAGAGATAACCAAGCAGCTGGATGCGAAGGTTATTTGAGTCACTCGATATCCTGAATGGTTGGCCAATGTAGTGCCAGTACCGAAGAAGGATGGAAAGATCAGAGTATGCGTTGATTACCACAATCTGAACAAAGCAAGCCCAAAGGATAACTTCCCATTACCCAATATCCACATCCTGATTGATAATTGTGCAAGGCGTGAGATTGGATCTTTCGTGGATTGCTATGATAGCTATCATCAGATTCTGATGGATGAGGAAGATGCAGAGAAGACGACATTCATCATGCCGCGGGGAACTTATTGCTACAGAGTAATGCCATTTGGTCTGAAGAACATTGGGGCGACATACATGCAAGCAATGACCACTGTATTCCATGATATTATTCACAAAGAGATTGAGGTATATGTAGATGATGTAATCATCAAGTCAAAGTAGCAGGCCGACCACGTCGGAGATTTGAGGAAGTTCTTTCAGAGGCTTCGCAGGTTATTAAAGAAGGATGCCGTGTTCAAATGGACAAAAGAATGTCAAGAGGCGTTTGATAAGATAAAGGTGGATTTGATTCGTTTGATAAGATAAAGGGGTATTTGTCAAATCCACCTGTGTTGGTCCCAACTGAACCAGGAAGACCTTTGATTCTTTATTTGACGGTTTTGGAAAATTCATTTGGCTGTGTACTGGGGCAACATGATGTCACCGGCAGGAAGGAACAAGCCATCTACTATCTTAGCAAGAAGTTCACGGCTTATGAGGTTAAGTACACTCACCTTGAGAAGACATGTTGTGCCCTAACTTGTGTAGCCCAAAAATTGAAACATTATTTGTCATCTTACACTACTTACCTCATTTCCCGCTTGGATCCGTTGAAGTATATCTTTCAAAAGCCTATGCCCACAGGGAGACTTGCAAAGTGGCAGATTTTACTCACGGAGCTTGACATTATGTATGTGACAAGGACTGCGATGAAAGCCCAAGCGTTGGCTGATCACTTGGCCGAGAACCCGGTCGATGAAGAATATGAGCCGCTGAATACTTATTTTCCCGATGAAGAGACGATGCATATTGATGAGCTGGAACTAATTGAAAAACCAGGTTGGAAACTGTACTTTACTGGGGCTACAAACATAAAAGGAGTTGGAATAGGGGATGTGCTTATTTCCGAAACAGGACATCACTATCCTGTTACGGCTCAAATTCGATTTTATTGTACCAACAACATGGCTAAATATGAGGCATCCATTTTGGGTTTACGGTTAGCTGCGGACATGGATGTCCAGGATGTTTTGGTCTTGGGAGACTCGGACCTCCTGGTACATCAAATTCAAGGAGAATGGGAAACACGAGATCTGAAACTCATACCGTATCGATAATGTTTGCATGATCTATGTCAACGGTTTTGATCAGTGGAGTTTAGGCACATCCCAAGAGTCTATAACGAAGTTGCCGATGCTTTGGCTACATTAGCATCAATGTTGCATCATCCAAACAAAGTTCATGTCGATCTATTGCATATCTAAGTTCGTGATCAACATGCTTATTGTAATATGGTGGAAGAGGAACTTGATGGCGAACCATGGTTCCATGGTGTCAAGGAGTACCTCATAATGGGGATATACCCGGTTCAAGCCATAGGAGATCAAAAGAGAGAAATTCGACGATTGGCAAGTGGATTTTTCCTTAGTGGAGGAGTGTTGTATAAAAGAACACCAGATCTTGGATTGTTAAGATGCATAGATGCTACAAGCTACGACAGTCATGACGGAAGTACATTCTGGAGTTTGCGGGCCGCACATGAGCGGATATATATTGGCAAAGAAGATCCTTCGAGCAGGGTATTATTGGCTCACTATGGAGCGAGATTGTATTAGCTTTGTACGCAAATGTCATCAATGCCAGATACACGGGGATTTGATTCACTCTCCGCCATCGAAATTGCACACAATGTCGGCACCGTGGCCCTTTCTTGTTTGGGGCATGGACGTCATTAGGCCCATTGATTCAGCAGCATCCAACGGGCACAGGTTCATTTTGGTGGCCATTGATTATTTTACCAAAAAGGTTGAGGCTAGAACTTTCAAGTCTGTAACTAAGAAGGCGGTGGTTGATTTTGTACACTCCAATATCATTTGTTGATTTGGAATCCCAAAAGTAATCATCACGGATAATGGTGCCCCATATCATCCTAAGGCGAATGGAGCAGTTGAGGCAGCCAACAAGAACATAAAGAAAATACTGAGAAAAATGGTAGAAAGTTCCAGGCAATGGCATGAGAAGTTACCATTTGCGTTATTGGGTTATCGCACTACTGTTCGTACATCAGTAGGTTTAACTCCTTATATGTTGGTATATGGCACTGAAGCAGTGATTCCCGCGGAAGTTGAAATCTCGTCTCTTTGGATTGTCGCCGAGGCCGAGATTGATGATGATGAATGGGTCAGAACCCGTTTGGAGCAGTTGAGTTTAATTGATGAAAAAAGATTGGAGGCAATATGTCATGGCCAATTATATCAAAAGAGGATGGCAAGAGCGTACAACAAGAAGGTGCGTCCCAGGAGGTTTGAAGTGGGGCAGCAACTGTTGAAACAGATCTTTCCACATCAGGCTGAAGCAAAGGGCAAGGTCGGCCCGAACTGGCAAGGACCGTTCATTGTGACCAGAGTATTGTGCAATGCATTTTGTGTTTAACATATATTGAAGAAAATGCATAGATATGTCTATCAATTCTGATGCAGTCAAGAGATATTATGTATGATTACTTTAGTAAAATCACTGATTGTTTGTACTTGGCACTATCTCGAAGGTTGAAATGACGAAGGCAATTTGTTCTGCTATCTAAACACTTTACCCTTTGTTCACCCTTTTGAGCCTTATTTATTTTATTTTGTACCCCTCTTTTGGAATCAATGACCAAGAAGAAAGGAAAAGAGAAGAAAGAAAAGAAAAATAAAAAGAAAAAAATAAAAAGAAAACCAAAAGAAAAATATAATAAATGAAAAGAAAAATTGTAACGACAAGGAATTTGGGTGAACTACATTTGACCTGATTCCTCTTAAGGATACGTAGGCAGCTTCACGGCTCGGTCATAGGGAAGTAAAACTCAAAAGGTCCCCCAAGCAAGAAACTGGGGCAGAAATTATGTTTGAAATGAGAAAGTTGGTTCCAAAAGTTGTAATTCTAAACCGTTGGATTTGGTTTGAACTTTTCGATACCCTTTTCTTTCCAAACCTATCCAAGAACCCATATTAACATCCAAAGAAAGACCTCCCGATCAGTCTTCGAGGGGTGCCAAGTCAAGCAAGTATAGATAGTGCATATGAGGGGCAATACTCCAGTTTTAAGCAAGAAGAATGGAAAATGAGAGAGTCTTATTTAGTGAAAACTTGCAAGGGCACTGTAAGGCGATGTAAGTTGAGAGAAATCTAAAAAGGATAGAGTCTTGTTAGTGAAAACCCGCAAGGACACTGAAAGGCGATGTAAGTTAAGAGAAATCAAAAAATGAGAGAGTCTTGTTTAGTGAAAACCCGCAAGGGCACTGTAAGGCGATGTAAGTTGAGAGAAGTCCAAAAAATGAGATAGTCTTATTGGTGAAAAACCTCCACAGGCACTATAAGGTGACAAATAACTGAGAAAGGAACGAACAAATTAAGGTTGACGGCAGAAATCCTTCGAGGCATCAAGCAGAACAAAGATAGAATTGAATCGCAAGAATTTCTAGGAAGGAGCGAGACAACTGGAAATTGATTGAAATGAATAGACTGGGTTGATTAATCCGAAATTCACTACACGTTCATTGGGATCGGTTATCCCATTCAGATAAGTCCTTTTTCTTTTCTCAAACGGTCTTCTAAAGGAAGATTCTCTTTTATTCTTATCTTTTGAAATCATCGCATTTATTTTCTTTTGGCTAGGGATTTTACAATAACAAATTTATTGTAACAAATAAGAAGGAATTTCAAAGCTTACTACCAGTTTCCAACATTGTGCGAAGCGAAGTGTGGCTAGGACAGGCCGACGATGATATGAGGAGACGTGAAAGGAGTCATTGGAAATCTAAATGATGGGATGGTCCAAGATTCCGTGAAAGGAATGGGGTCAAATAAGAAAGACTAGAAGTGGAAAGCAACAATTGGGAAATTTGTGGATAAGGGTTAGTCAGAGTGTCGGAAATTCTCGACCGAGTTCAAGGCAGTCGGACAAAACCAAGTATGGAAAGGAGAGAAGGGAAAAACCATCCCCAGCAGGAATATCACATCCAATCACCACACCTTAAACTGACCAATTTTTCTTTGTGTTTGAAACAGGGACATGAAGTGTTGTTGATAGCGGAGAAAATTTTTCGCAAAAAGAGAGCAAGTACCAAACAGCTACCAAACTGGGGCAACAAGTTTTCTTTGTTTTGTTGAAGATAGTTGAAGTCAGGAGCCCGCCTGGAGAACAAAGGTATAATTTTTAAAGTTTTGAAGTCAGGAGCCCGCCTGGAGAACAAAGGTGTAATTTTTAGAGTTTTGAAGTCAGGAGCCCGCCTGGAGAATAGAGGTGTAATTTGTAAAATAGTGAAGTCAGGAGCCCGCCTGGAGAACAGATGTGTAATGGTTAAAATAGTGGAGTCAGGAGCCCGACTGAAGAACATATGTGTACGTTTTAGAGTTTTGAAGTCAGTAGCCTGCCTGGAGAGCGGAGGATACAATCCAAGTCAAGAAATCGGTGCAAGGCAACAACCAAGGAATTGCTGTAAGAGAATACAAGACAACAAGAAACATAAAATTAAGTTTGAAGGTCCAGATAGGATTTAGTGATTCATAGACTAATAGTCTAGTCTAGCTTCTTTATTTTTCTTGAAAGTATGGTGTAATAAGGGGTCAGCAAGTAGCAGCAGCAGCAACAATAGTAAACACAACTTCATGGTAGTCCCAGCTACCAAAACATCCTAAACTACGTTGACCTGATTCCTTTTAAGCCAAGGATATGTAGGAGACCTTTGAAGCAGAGGTTTGGTCAAATCTTTCAAAAAATGCTTCACACGGAATAGTCAAACGGGCAAAAATTGCTCATATTTGCTCACTTTGTCTTTGCACGAAAACTCTTCGTGTTTACGGGAAAAGAGGGGCAGCTGTGAACACGTGATTTTTGCCTATACGAATCATTCCCATAAAATTCAAAATAAAAATAATTTTCCTTTGTGTGTAATTTTGTGAATTTCCGTGGTTTTCAGTTATTGTTTGTATTTGTATGTGTGCATGTCTATTTGATCAATTAATAAAAAAAATACAAAAATAGGTTGCATTTACATTTTCAGAGATTTAATTTTATAATTTTAGTTAAATAGCAAATTACTTACAATATGAAGGAAAAACCATAAAACATAATACATTCTTTCCGCATCTTGTTGTTCAATTGCATGATTTGGTATTTAAGTGTTTGTGATAATTATTGTTAGAGATAATTAGTAATTTTAAGTTAATTCGGTTTTATAATTAATCTAGGTTTGTATTTTATTTTATTAGAATTTTAAAAATAAAAAGAGAAGAAAAAATAAGAAAAGGAAAATATGTTGGGCCAAGTCCTTTTAAAATCCTCCAAGACCAAACATTCAACACCCAATACCCGTTTAAACCCGCACCAGACCAGCCCAGAACCCGCCAAAATCCGGCTCGTCTCCAGCCCCAGCCAAATGATTCCATTTCAGGCGTCTCAATTCAAGCCGTTGAATCCATTTGATCAAACGATCCAAATCCTTCACCCTAACCCGTGTTAAGCCCTGACCCCTTCCATCAGAGACCAACCTGGTCTCAAGTTTGTCTGAACGAAATCGTTTTATTAAGTCAATCAATCCAAGCCGTTGATCTCGTTTGATCGAACGACTTGGATCCAATTCCCCCTTACGTATATAAGTTCCCGAACAGACCCCAGGCCCCCTCAAACCCCCATCCTCTCTCGTCTCTAACAACTCAGAGACAAACCTATCTCTCGCTGCCTCCCCCCCACCCTCCGCCCACCGAAAATCGCCTCACGGCGGTTCCGGTGGCCCAAACCACCTCAAATTTACACCGTATGATCACCATGACCTCCCCATCTCCAATTCACCCTCAGTTTCCTTCGAATCCCAATCTATCTCCTCGAATAATCAAAACCCTAACAGCCTTCCACCATGTCCGGCAACACCACCTCCGATGGCCACCAAAATAACACCAAATGATCATCAACACCTCCTCATCCCAAGTCCAAACCCCCTTCATTCAAATTAACCCAGAACTCGTCGAACATCGATCCAAAGCCAGGAACCCTAGCGTCGCCACAAGATTCCTTGGTGGCGAGGCCGACTCCAAAACCTCCCAAAACTACACCCCTGAACCACCATCATCTCCTCACCCAAAATCCCATATCATTCTTCTTCAAATGTCTTTGGAACGATTCGTATATTGGATCAAAGGTTCAAGCCCTAAAAGCCTAAAATAAAATTACATAGGCAAGGTCAAGGGATCATTTTCATGAAGTATTAGGACCAATTACATCACGAAATGATGTCCTCCACCTATTCTTGACAAAGAACAGATGAGGGACATCACCTTGCGGTGTATTTGAGAGGGCCAATAGCAGGTCAATTTTTGAACCGGTAAGTTTCCACTATTATTTATGCTCGCTTTAACATTCGTTCCACCTCTACCTCTTCTTCTTTTCTTCTACATATATTTTGATTGGTCCATTTTCTAATTGAAGTTGTGAACCCAGTTTCTTTGCTTTAGCTTAGTTTATTTATTCATATTTATTTCTGTTAATTGAAGTTTTTCTGTTCAAAATTAGTCAAGTGTGTCTTTATACTCTAATTTTAGGCTTCTGGTCAGTTTTTGTGCTTAATTGATATAGTACTTCATGGTATTTGAGCTCCCGTTAAAATATTTATGTTGATCATATTGAAAATCAAATGTCAAATAGGTGCATTCATGAACCATGTCTCGTAAGTTTTCAAATCTGATTGTTCATGTGTACAACATTGTCTGTTTCTATGACAAACCTATTTAGGCTTAGAAATGAATGCCATTTGATTTCTCATTTAGAGAATTGATTGGCATATTTTTAGTATTGAGGATTTAAAAGATAGACAACACATGATTTAAGGGGGACTTAATTTGAAAATTAGACTAAGTGGCATGACAACATGGGTTGTCAGGGCATGCCTGGATTTAAATATTAGACTGTCCATAATAATTTGAATTTAATAAAGTAAAAAGGGTTTAAAGGTAGAACTGACATTCAGTAGTGGAAAAAATCAGGGAATAACATGGGGGTAAACATTTTCTTAATGGGGTTAGTGCTCTCATGAGCTGGAAAAGGTTTGAGGAAGGGTATAAATACTAGAGAGTATTGAGAGGGGGAAGAGACCTTATAGACCCGAAGAGGATAAAGATAGAGAGAGCAAAAGAGAGATTCAAACCCTGGGAAAAGAGAAAAACATTCAGGGTATTAGAGGAAAAGCATCTTGATATAGGCAAACACTAATACGCATTGAAAAGATCAGTAGTTGGCATTCTAAAATACAGTGAGACTTCTGAAAATATTGTTCTATTAAAACTGCATTCTCAAAGTGTTTTCCTAGAATTCCTATTGATCCATTTGGTTTTCTTGATCTAAGTTGAAGTTAGGGATTGGTGTTGTGGTTCGAGGTCACAGTTTCATTGTTGTTTGAATTGATTTAATTGGTTATTTGGTTGAATCTGGGACTTTGTTTGCTATTGTCAAAATCTATCTGGATTGGTCTATTGTTGTTGCTGCCATATACTACTTCCTCGCTTCTATTTCCTTTAAATTCCAGGTACATGTTCTAAACCATTGGCAATGTAGGCTTGATTTGAGAGATGAAATAGAAGCCTCAAATTGATCCCTTGTTGGCTGCCCGTGTTATTTCTATTTTGCATATGCTCATAGTTTAGTTTAATTAAAACTTGAATAACTGAATGTTGTAATCAATCTGGATTGTATCAGACTGTATGAATTGCTATTTTTCAAACCTATGTGAGCATTGTGAGTAGAATATCAGCTGTAGTTAATTTCATTTAGACTGTTAGATTAAACAGGCCTTGTATCCTGAACATAATGTTAGTCGTAGCTTACCTACCGAATGCTTATGATTATGTATCAGGTGTGTGCTGAATATAATAGCTACATCATGTGTGTGTTTACATGCCCTGTGTTTGCTGAATAGAATAGCTACATCATGAAATATGAACTCCCGTAGTCAGTTTCAGTTTCAATCTGTAATAGAGTTATTTGGAACGTAGGAACTTAGACCAAAAGGCTGCCTAAAATTTTAGATCAGGTACTAAGTGGTATATTGAGCATCATCGTGTTCTTTGTTATCCCAGCGCATATGATAACCCCAGTTTAACCGTTAAAAATGTGATTGAGTTTTATAGGTTAGGTTACCATTAATTGATATCAGATTTTTGTATAAAATGGATCATCAAGTCCACGATTTTCATTTCACTGTTAATATTGATTTAGCTTAGGTTGACGTTATTTAAGCTATAAAAATAGTCCCAACGTGGGCCCAGTTGAAGGGTCGCCGTGTTCATATTCCCTAAGCATCTCCCCTCACTTGGAATTGAGTTCATTTTGAGCCTAAAGTTTGGATATTTCATTGGGACGGTTTGTCCAGTTACATGACCGAATTGTCTCACACCTGGGCCAGTTTTAGACCCAATTTGCTAAAGAATTATTCTAAAAAATTTGTTATTAAATTATGGGTCAAATTCTATAGTGTAATTTCAGGCCTTCCAAGCTTGGTAGCACATGTGAATTAAGAGATTTTTCTCTTGTTTAGGTGTGGATTTGAGTTTGGGTGCCCGAATTCCTTAATTAATAGCTTACTGGTAATGTTAACTAATTAATTAGGCCTTTTAGAGACGAATCCAATAGAAAATAATAGCTCCTTTAGGTTGGACTTAAAATAAAATAAGGTTCGCCGCACCAAATAAAATCATAAATTGCTTGGCCCTCTTTAATTACTTTATATTTAGAATTCGGGACGTGGCATTTAGTGAATTTTCATGGCCTCTCGCAAAGTTAATAACACGTTAGTCGCTTTAGGCGCATTCTTTAATAATTTTACCTTCCTAAATTCGGGTTTGCATTTCATGCGACCCAAATCCAAACCCCAAAATGCTGAATAAAATGTGTTGAGGATGCAGTTGCATTTCATGTGACGTGATCCAAAAACATATTTTAAACGACGTTCAATTTCTTAAAAATTTAATTAAAAGCGGTAAGTAATTTTAAAATTTGCACATAGGTTCAAAATGTATTAAAATCAGATAATTAGGCCAAATATGACAGTTGAGCGGCCGTGCTAGAACCACGGAACCCGGAAATGCCTAACACCTTCTCTCGGGTTTACAAAATTCCTTATTCCTTATTCTGGTTCGCGACTATTAAACAAAGTCAAACCTTTTCCTCGATTCGGGATTCAAACTGGTGACTTGAGACACCATAAATCTTCCAAGTGGCGACTCTGAATCTTTTAATAAAAATGAATCCCGTTTCGATTGTCCTTTAATTGGAAAAACTCCCTTTATTGTACCCTTCACGGGGTGTAGTAGTAAGAAAAAGGAGGTGTGACAATAGCAAGGTAACGACCTTAAGAAAATTTCATACGAAATTATACTACATAATGTTATAGCAACGGGATTTTGCGATTCTATGAGACTATGGTGCAATCTTTCTCAAAGAATATCATACGGATTTTTTCCTACTTCGATCTGCCGTTGTGTGTTTTCGCAAAAGAGATGTGTTAGAAGGATCGTCAAGAGAATCGGTTCAGGTATGTTGAGGCTAGCCCTTCTTTTTTTTTGGCGTGATCCATACGACACAACCGAAACGAGAAAATGGTCAACTTTCATAAATAATTTTATTCATTGAAATACTAGAGGTACCTACGTTCTTGATTTTTTCATGTGTCTTATTATTCTATCATCTGTTCATGGGTCTCAGAAAAAATACATAAGTTGAAAAAGTTTACTTCATGATATTATCCAAAGGCATAATGGTCTTATGACATTCCGAAGGATTTTATTGATGTACTTCTCATGCATTGTATTCATTTATACATGTACATTGACCCATGACCAGATGACGTACAAAAATCAATAATTATTCCCAAAATCATCAATTTTGGTGAAAAATTTATTTTATTCCCATATTTATACCTAAAATATAGTTAAGGTAATTTTGTACATTTTTATAAATTTTTTTTGGTATTTAAAAGACTAAATTGCATGTTAATTTAAGATTTAATAGCATTTTCTAACTATAAAATTGGTTCCAGTATTTTTAAATTAATATTTATATATTATTAACTAACTCATTACTTTTAATTTGCTTTAAAAATATTTTTACTATTTTTATAAAATAAAAGGAAAAAACTAACTATTTAAGTTTTGGCCTCATTTTATTTCAATTGTAGCCCCATTTACATTTCAATTATAGCCAAAATTGACCCTCTAATTAACCCAATTTTAACCCCTAATTGGACCAGCCCAATTCCATTTTAACCCGACCTTTGACCCAATTGAAAAACCCATCTGACTCCCCTTTTGATCCAGGTCGTTGATCATTTTGATCAACGACCATAATTTCCTCTTTCCTTTTTAATTTCCCAAACACCCCTAACCCTAATCACTTTCAGCTAATCAGCCGCCTTTGAAGCCCTTCGTCTCTCAAACTCTCTCGAAGGTTCTTCGGAACCCTAGCCATCTTCTACTCCCTTCAACCACAATTTCACCGGAATCCATGGCTTCTCAAGCCATGGATGGCTTGTACTCACCTCCCCTCCACCTTAAGCCTTAGGTGTTTGAAGTTTCGAGGTCTAACCTCAACGATCCGTGGTTTTGAGGCCTTTACGGCCTTGCTCCGGCGTATCCAAAACATTAGGAACCTGATTCTAACTCATCCGACTCAAGATCGGACTTTCTTCCAAGCCTTTCTCATTTCTAGGGTTTCTCCGAAACCCTAAGCTATTCGAGGTTTTTCTCTGTTTGTTTTCTTAGATCTATGTTATATCTGTGTTCTACCAGATTTTTAAAGTGTTTTCCCCAATCGTTCTTTCAAAAATTGCTTCTCTTCGATTTAGGGTTTCTGAAAGGATTTCCAAAACGTCTTTCTAATTCTTCCTTTTCTTTTCTTTATGTGTGTTTGCCTATACTATGTTTTACCACGCATGTGTTATTCTTCTGCTTTCTTTCTATTGTACATGACTCTTATGTACTTTGTATTCTACTGTGCCTCTAGACTAGGCTCGCATGTCAATCTTTGTTATGTTTTCCTATATGTTCTTTGCTATACTTTTCAGTATTCTTCTACTGTATGTGTTTCCTATTGAGTTCTTAAGTTTTGTTTGCTTTACTTGACTTTGTTCGAGTTCTTTCTAAACATGTTTCATCTATTGTCTCTTTAATTTTATACTGCCTCTTTATCTTCTGAACTTGTTTAAGTTTCAAGCTTATCTTAAAACATGTTCTTTATGTCAGCTTTTCAGTATGTTTGTTTCAAACCTGCTATTTTACCTATTTTTTTCTCATGAGTCTCTAAAAGAGACCATTGAGCCTGTTATTTGTCTTCTTGTCTCTGCATCTGATTCGAGTTGAAAACCCTAGGAGTTGGGTTTTTTGGCAAGACTGATTTTGTGTTTGGACTAGGGTGCTATTATGGAACCCTGGGTTTTCTCAAACTGATTTTGAGTCTACACACTGAACTTGAACCTCTTTGTTTATGACTCTGAACTTTTCTATGATAGGTTTTCTGATTAGCAATAACAACTCTCTCTTGTTTGACCTGTCGACATGCTTTATATATGATGAATTCTTCCTTCAAAAAAGGTTTTGCCAACTTGTGATTGATTCCGAATTTCTTTTAATAAGATTTGATTGATTGTTGCTGATTTTCTTTAATTAAACCTTTCTTCACCTTTTTTTAGTTGGATTCATTCATACAAAAACTCAATTTATGATTTTACTGGCTGTTGATTGATTGCCTTCCCTTATTTGAACAAACCGTGTTACTATCAAACTCTTTTCTTAAATAGACTTTTGTGTATTTACCCTCCTTGTGCTACTTTGGAAAAGATATTGATCAAACTCTTTCCTTAATTGTCTTTTACCCGTTTGAAATCAGAATCCCTTAATTAAAGGGAAACCTTTTGTAATTGATTGCAAAAATATTTCTTACCTTTTCTTACTTGCTTGCTGCACTATAAAAGGGGACGAACCTTCTGCACTTTGACACTTCCAATTGAATACTCTTTAAGACAATTTGAGTTCAACACTTACACTCTCAATTACTTACTCTTACACTCTCAATTTCAATACTCTCACGCTCTCTTTTGAGTTCTTCAGACTGTTTTCTTGCAATTTGGCTTTACTACTGCTTTTCTCTTCTTGTTTCCCTGAAACTGGAATGTTCTAATTTCGTTTTCAGCATCATCCCTATGTGTTTACTTTATAGTTTCTACAATCTTGTCTATTTTGCTGTTTATGTTCAGTATTGAATATGCCATTCTCTTTGCATCTGTTGTTGTTGTGAATCCCCCCATACCCTTATTCCCTTCTATGTGTTTGAGTTAAGGTTCATGCATGACAATATCCAAATTGCTGCTCATGTCTAATGGATCTTAACTCCCAATAATATGGCTAACAGGCTGGTTAGGGGTGTGCCAGCACTCCTAATTGCTGGGTATGACCACCATCATGTCATGACCTACCCCAAAATCCCCTCTATGCACTTGCACTTTCTCTTAGATTCTAAGTTCTGCCCCCTCCTATGAGCCTTGCTTTGGGACCTTGATATCCCTCTAAACTTGGACATTTGAGGGCCGGCCCTTCCACACTGCACTTTAATTTAATTCTGCAATATATTTGGGTGTAAGAACTGCCCGGAGTTTATGAAGATCCTGGGAACTCTGACACACCCAAAAAATGAGAAAGACTTTGGAAATTGGATTTTTGGAGTTGGTTTATTTCATGTTTTAGACTTGGAGTCTGAATTAGTCTCTCCTTGGTTGTACTTTAATTTCTGATGTAATTTTACTTTTCTAGTTCATTCTGGTTTGTAATAATTTGTAATAACTTGTGGGGTTTTTAGTGAAAAGGTGAGGGTTACTCATGTGTGCATGCGGGTAGACATCATGTTCTTAGGTATTTATTCCTGCAATCACATCCTGCTTTTCATTTATGCATTTCATATAGAAATTCTGCCTATAGTTCTGCACTTCTGCGTATGTAGAAATCATGCCCACAGGTTTCTGCACTTATGCATATATAGAAATCATGTCTTTAAGGTTCTACATTCATATAGAAATCATCTCTTTAAGCTTCTGGATATATAGAAATCATGTCCTTAAGGTTCTGCATTCATATAGATATCATGCCCTCAGGTTTCTGCACTTATGCATATATAGATACCATGTCTTTAAGGTTCTGCACTTATGCATATATGGATACCATGTCTTTAAGGTTCTGCACTTATCTAGATACCATGACTATAGGCTTATGCACTATTGGATCATATAGATAACCTGTCAATGGGATCTTTTAATTTCTGCATAAACATCTATCACTAGGCAAACAGTCTATAGGTTTAAATAACAAATTGCCTTTCTGGATACCATGCCTATAGTACTCCTGCATTTCTATAAACGTTTCAATAACACTTAGAAAGCACGCCTATAGGAGAAACCAACTAATCTGAATCTGAATTACCTATTCCACCTAAGTCTAAAATTAGTAAATAGCCGGCCTCAATACCTGCAGAGCTTATGTTTTCTATAATCAGCAAGCCTTCTTTAAAATCAGTGTACTCCTGCATTATTAGATGTCATGCCTGTAGGTTTCACCTAGGCAAGCCATTAGGTAATTAATTAAATGCACCAGTCTTTGGTAATTACAACCAGCAGGCAGGCCTAATTCAGACTTTTTATCTGAAAATATGTGATAAATCAACCTGCCTTAACGTTTTAAGTTTAATTAAGACCTAATCAGTATCTAAAAGACAAGCTAAAACTATATGTTTCTCTTTGTTTTAAGGAGGTTTGCTTGAGCTTTATTTGTTTATGTGCTTCCCCATACTTGGCATATATGTTTTGACTGTCGCATTAGATTTTTTCGCCTTTTAAACTCTAAAAGCCAATTCTCCACTCCCCTTTAGGACTAGTAGTCCCTAATACCTCTAGGGCTGATAGGATTGGGACGGGTAATAGCATGCAATAAGTAATGAGACCATTCCGTGATTTAATACCTTAATGGGGTGGGTAAGGGTAGACATGGATATGATGACCACGCGATAACACCACGTGTATAAACGGTTGCCAGGTGTTGTGTGGTGTGATCCATGTTAGTTATAAACCTGGGACCCCCCTTTCCTTTACTTATTTACTTTTTTCGAAATTTAAAAAGCTGTTTAATTTTCAGTTTCTTTAATTTTTCTTTTACTTCAATTACTCGCATCAATTATGTAATAAACCTCTATTTTACTTGTTTAAATTTCAATACTGTTCTTCTTCCCAAAACTTCCGCTTCTTTCCCCTCTTTTATGATTACTTACACTAATCATGTGCGAACCCCTCCCCCTTTACTCGTGTGTTTTTCTTAGAATTCTAAAACTACTTTCTTTCAAATTTCAGCATTCTTTAACTTACTGTACTTTAATTGTTTGCAACCATTATGTGAAAGCTATCTAGTATTTATAATTCTTGCTTGCTTGTTGTTTATACTTAAAGTCATAATTGTAGCATGGCCAGGAACCACACTAGTGGATCTTGAGGGGTGTCTAACGTCTTCCCCTCGAGATAATTTCAAGCCCTTACCCAATCTCTAGTTTTCTAAATCAAAATTCATTCTTAGTGTCCTAATGCACTTAATCATTAGGTGGCGGCTCTTCAAAATTGCAAACCCAATTCCCAAAAGGAAAAGAGTTGTCCGCCCAAATGTCATTAACTCGATTTTGCGAGAAAAAACGGGCATCGACATTGCCCACAGTGGCTGAGATGATATGATTGGATGCCCTCAGAGGCTTGATGATATTATGAACGGATATACCTATGCATGGTATGACATTTATATGCATATGCATGACATTATAAGAATTAAATGATTCACAGAGTTATACAGACTTACATGTTGAGTCTTTTACTCCATGTTTCTCTCATGTATATTATTTACTGATTTTCATTCCTCACATACTCGATATATTATTTGTACTGACGTCCCTTTTGCCTGTGGATGCTATGTTTCATGCCCGCAGTTTTCGATAGACAAGTCGAGAGTCCTCCAAGTAGGCTATTAGCTCAACGGAAGATGTTGGTGCGCTCCATTTGCTCCGGAGTTGCTTGTTTGTTCAGTATCATTTAGACGTGTATTGTTTGGTATTGCGAGGGCCTGTCCCGACCTTTATGATATTTACGTACTCTTAGAGGCTTGTAGACATATATCGTGTACGTGAAATATTGTACGGTCTTGTCGGTCTATGTTTAGTGTATGAGTGATCGTTTTGGTGTAATAGGCCCGTATGTCTTATGTATAAGTTAGTGTTACATGTTTTGTTCTAGCTATCCTACGGTAGCCCTCCTGCCTCATTTACCTATGATAGCATGATACGAAAAGATATGTTATGTTAGTACTCGGTTGAGTAAGGTACCAGGTGCTCGTCGCGGCTCATCATTTTGGGCGTGACATTTTCAAGAATTCTTTCAACATAATGTTCCCGAGTCAACATCAAGCTATTGTCATCTCTTATAATTTTCATGCTTAAAATAACGATGGCCTCTCCCATGTCTTTCATCTCAAAATTAGAAGACAGAAAAAGTTTGGTTTTATGTACCAAATCAAGGCTAGAACTAAAAATAAGCATGTCATCCACATAAAGGCAAATAATAACACATGTACTATTTACACATTTTTTATACACATTTATCTACTTCAATTGATGAAAAAACCATCATTAATCAATACTTGTTCAAATTTTTCATGCCACTATTTAGGTGCTTGCTTTAGACTATACAAAGATTTTAGCAATTTACATACTTTATTTTCTTGGCCAGACACAATACAACCCTCAGGTTTCTCCATGTAAATTTTCTCTTCTAAATCACCATTTAAAAATGCAGTTTTAACATCCATTTGGTGAATAAAAAGTTTATAAATAGAAGCCAATGCAAGTAAAATACAAATTGAAAAAATTCTAGTTACAGTAGCATAAGTATCAAAATAATCAACATTTTGCTTTTGAGTAAAACCTTTTGTAACATGTATAGCTTTGTATTTATCAACTGAATAATTGGAACATGTGAAATATAGCCACTTGGAATAATAGGAGCATCAGAAATATTCTCAAATTTTAAAGGAAAAATATTTTCAAAAATTTCAACATTTTTTTGTTTCAACAATAGTATTGTGTTGAAGCACATCACTTTTGACATACTAAAAATCTATATGTTGCACTACTTTCAGCATACCCAATAAACATACAATCAGATACTTTAGATCCTATTTTTCTTTTCTTAGGATCAGGTAACATAACTTATAGGGAATCCTATTTTGTAAATGACAGGCAAATAATATGGCTTCACCCCAAAGATTATCCGGAGCACCAGAACTAAAAAGCATGCTATTCATCATTTCCTTCAATGTCCTATTTTTCCTTTCTGCTACACCATTTGATTGTGGAGAATATGGTAAAGTTATCTCATGTATTATACCTTCTTTCTCACAATAATCATTCAACAAAATAAATTCACCACCTCTATCGGATCTAACTCTTTTAATTTTCTTATCTAGTTGATTTTCTACTTCAGATTTATAAATTAAAATTTATCAAAATATTTATCTTTGTTTCTCAACAAATAAACTTTTGTATATCTAGAAAAATTTTCTATAAATGCCACATAATATTTTCCCTCTCCTCTAGTCATAGTTTGTTTCAAGTCTCCTAAATCAGTATGGATTAAACTTAATAATTCAGATTCTCTAAATACTGAAGCACATGATTTCTTAGTTTGTTTAGCTTCGGCACAAACATCACACTTATTAATATTTGAATAATTAATATTTGAAATGAGACTTTCGGAATGTATTTTCTTAATATAAGATAAACTAACATGTCCTAGTCTAGCATGCCATAAATTAAAAGAGTCAATAAATAAGCAGAAATACTAGCATTTTCATTCATAACATTGAGTACAAACAAGCCACGATTATAATAACCATTGTCAACAAAATTATTATTCTTGGTCAACATGACCTTATCAGATTCAAAAGAAACCTTCACCCCCACTTTTTCTAATAATCCTACAGATATCAAATTGGCTCAGATTCTAGGAACATGCAACACTAGCAATGTTATTCTCCATAATAACAATGTGGAAATATCCTTAAAATTGTTGGAAAAAATTGAATTATGGAGAATAAGATTTAGCTTGAGGCGTGTCAAGGACACTGTCCATAAGGGTATTTCGTCCACATCAAGATGGATAAAATTAGGCGTATCCTCCAGGATTCAACAAGCTCTTCTAGTATAAACTAGGAGCAGAAACAATAAAGATTAACAAAGACAACCCATCACAATAGAAGAAATTTTTTAACTTTGTTCTTTTTGTTACACCCTCCAAATAAACAAACATGTACTTATATATGAAATCCAAATTAGACATCTGATTGTTGGCAGATGTGTGGCTATAATTCATGGTTTAGCACATTATATGCCTTGCATTTTACATGATTTAATGTTAAATTACACTTTGTTTGAGCGTAATGGAGTCTATTTTATGTATAGGTGCATTGGAAATAAAAGTAGAGCTAAAGGGATTCTTAAACGTCGAAAGTGCGCTCGAGAACAGTGAAAAGGAGAAGACAGGACAAACCAAGCTCGACCAGACTTTAGCCTGGCGAGGCCAGCTTAAAGCCAGGCCCAACTAGGCGTTAGCCCGGCGACGCCAGCTTAAAGCCAGGCCTAGCCAGGCGTTAGCCTGGCGACACCAGCTTAAAGCAAGGCTGAGGCTGGCGTTAGCCCGGAGCCACCAGGCCTAAAGACATGTCCAAACCGAGTTTAGAATGCTTAAATTGTTTCCCGGTTTGACTAGGAGTTGACCTACACATTTAGGGCTTGTCCCAAACATATAAATAGACCCAAAAATGCCACTTTGAAGGACTTTTGCAACCGGAGGCAAGAATAGCTCATGAAAAAAATACTTGGGAGATAGAATCATCGATTTCTACATCCTTTTATCTTTACTCTTTAATTTCATTATGCAAATTACTTTGGATATTATTACTATGAATATGAGTAGCTAAACTCCTAATATAAGGTTTTGATGGAACCTGTTGAAGGATGAAATTCTCGTTACGTTATTATAAATTTGCCATAGTATTCTCTCTATTTGTTCAACTATATGCTTATTGTTGTTGATTGAAGGGCCCGCAATTAACTTTTCCTATTTAGTGTGCATTACTCGGGAGAAAGTGCATAATTAGGTAGTTGTTGAACAACATCACTCCTAACGTATATGAGGGATCAATACGAAGGGTTTAAAGATAGAATTAGGGATAACGAAACCTTGGATGCGATCTAAGTGAGTTGTACGTAACGCTAGCTAGCGTAATTTGAGAGAATATGTATAGTATATCATTGTAATTACTCTGGAGAGAGTTATGACAGTCAGAGTGCTCATGATCGATAGAGAAGACTTAGGCAAATTTATTGCAAATATAGCAGAAAGGATTTTGACAATAGGGGAAATCAGAACCTTAGATCATTCCAATTCTTGTGTACAACCCATTCATAGTTAGTTAGATCTTAATTATTGCATTTTTATTTCATAATATTTAGTTAGTAAACATCCGATCTATTACTTAAATATCTCCGAAGATTGAATACGTGAATTTGTGTAATAGCCTGTTTGGCCAACCTTATTTTTGGCCAAAAGTGCTTTTTTTTGGTCAAAAGCACTTTTGGCCAATAATTGAGGTATTTGGCCAAGCTTCTGGAAGGGAAAAAGTACTTTTGAGGAGAAGCAGAAGTAGTTTTGGAGAAGCAGAAAAAAGTAGCTTCTCTCCAAAATATTTTTGAGAAAAATACACTTAGAAGCAGTTTTTAACAGCTTGGCCAAACACTAATTGCTGCTTAGAAGTGCTTTTCAAACTAATTAGCCAAACACAAACTGCTTCTCACCAAAAGTACTTTTGAGAAAACCACTTTTGAAAATAAGTGCTTCTCAAAATAAGCTGATTTTTGCAGCTTAGCCAAACGGGCTAAGTCTAATAGCTATAGTTGATATTACTTCCCTGTGGGATTCGACATCGAACTGGTTAACCAGAATATATTTGCAATGACCACTTTGTCCTTTTTATAAGGTACGACTCCTAATGTCTGAAGGCATAGCCCAAGTAACACCAAAAAGATTCAGGAAGAGCTTCCAGCATTGCTTAGAAACTTTGCAGTGAATAAAAAGATGATTTACTGACTCCAAACTTTCTTCACATAGACAACACCAAAGCCTCCTCTCTGTAGAGTATCTTGAGTTAAACAAGCTTCTCTGATAGCAATCCATAAAAAACAAGCCACTTGGATAGGTGTGATTAAATTTTGGCATTGTTGTCAGAGAATTAACAGTTTATTAACTGCAGTTAAAAGTAGTGCAAAAATTCTTAGTGTAGTCAATTTTCTTCAATTTAAACTGAATACATTGAAATTCTAACGTTTGTAGTCTTGGGTGTTACAGGTACATGCCTAGAAACTCCTCAAGAATTGGTGAATTGTTTGAAGCATTATCAGATCCGAAAAAAGTTTTCAAGGCATTGAATTGTGCAAACAAGAAAGGCAAATAACAACATAACTCATAAGAACAAATCAAACCAGACATGGGAGATGAAGTAAACAACAGAAATAATGGGAATGACTCGAACAATCAGGGTGTGGTGCTCCTTGTGCCAGAAGTAGCATTGTACGATTAGGCACAACCCACCGCTGAGAACTTAGAAACTGCAATTGTAGTCCCTCAGATACAAGCAGAATCATTCCAAATCACAAATAACATTCTACATTTGTTACAGAACAAGGGACTGTTCGCAGGGTCATACGTTGAAGATCCTCAGCAGCATCTAAAGAATTTCCTGTCAATCTGTGCCATGCAGAAGCAACATAACGTGACAACGGAAGCAATATGACTATTGTTGTTTCCATTCTCAATGACGAGAGTGGCTCAGACTTGGATTAATTCACTTCTCATAAACTTCATCACTACTTGGGAGGAATTAGTCGAGCAATTTGTGAACAAATTGCACCCACCCAATAAGACTGCTCAACAAATTGATGAGATATTGAGTTTCAGATAGAAACCAACAGAGACATTACAAGAAATATGGGAGAGGTTCAAGGGTCTGTTGGTTACGTGTCCACATCATGATATTCCGGAGCAAATGTTAGGGCATATGTTTTACATAGGTTTGGCAGATACCTTGAAGGCCAATGTTTATGCTTCAGCAGGTGGAGCATTTTTGAGTAAAACATTCAGAGAAAGCAAGATCCTACTTGACAAGATGGCATAAAACTTAGGAAGGACGACAAGAAATGCTCCAATCACTCATGTAGTTCACTCAGTGCTTTAGACCCAACTAACTCCATAGCTGAAAATATGGCCACTCTAGTGACACAAATGAGCCTCCTCACCAAAAATGTTGATAAATTAGGCCAGAAGTAGCAAGTACATATAGTTGATGCAACTAATGGGGGATTATGTACATAATGCATTAATCAACCATATGTCTGCTTGTGGAGTACGGAAGGTGATAACCAAAATATCAGAAGAACATGAATTATGTGGCCAACTATGTGGAACAGAGGCAAGGTGGTCAGAATTGGGGTCAACAAAATCAACAATATAGACCAGCTCCGCAGCAGTACAACAAAAAAAAAATCTTAGGGCTATGCGACCACTGGGTCAAGTGGTGCCTTACCAAAGGCAACAAGGTTACAACCAACAAAATCAGCAGCATGCTTATCAACAACCTCAACAACAACAGACTGTGAGACACGAAGATGGGTTTGCTAAACTTGAGGGAGTGATGCAATAAGTGATTTGGTCCACTGAAAAACTAACTAAAAGAGAAGAACCACATGAATCAATGATAAAGAATATTGAGATCCAATTAGGACAGATTTTTATGTCTTTAAATAATCGTCCCCACGGGACGTTACATGTAGACACACAAATCAATCCAAAAGAGTGGGCTCGAAATAACTTATGGCAGTAAGTATACAGAATGGTAGAGACCTAGACCTGGAGCAAGAAATTGCTCGTGAAAGCAGACCTACTAAGACACTGGTGCCAGTACCCATTGAGATAGATGATTCAGTAGGGTTAAATAAGGTAACGGTACAACATGCACAAGAGAACGCCAACAAAGAAAAAGAGGTTGTGAAAGAGACCGAGGTTGCATAGGAACCGATAGTAGAAGCAGTTCCTGAACAAGAAAAAAATCAAATCATAGGGAAGAAGCGACCTCTAGCACCATTCCCACAGAGATTGGCAAAGTATCAAAAAGATGAGCAGTACAAGAAATTCTTTGAGGTGTTGAAGCAAATTCAGGTAAACACTTTAAAGGAGATGCCTAGTTATGCGAAAATGATGAAGGAATTTATGTCCCACAAGTTCTACTTTCAAGACTTGGCCACGGTTACACCGACTCAGACCTGCAGTGCTGTTGTGATGAGACCCATAGCTGAGAAGTTGTCTGGCTCAGGGAGTTTCACAATCCCATGCACAATAGGAAACTATGCATTTGCTAAGGCATTGTGTGATCTGGGGGCAAGCTTAAACCTTATGCCCCTAGCTATGTACAAAAGGCTAGGCATTGGGAGAGCTAGACCCACGTCAATGTTACTACAGCTGGCTGACTGGACAATGAAGAGGCCCTCTAGTATTCTTGATGTTGTATTGGTACAGGTTGGGAATTTTGTTCCCAGTAGATTTTGTCACTCTTGACTATTGGGTTGACGGGGAAATTCCCATAATTTTGGGAAGATCATTCTTGGCCACTCGGAGTGCTTTAATTGATTATAAAAGGGCAGAGCTCAAAATGAGATTAATGATAAAGAGATAACATTCAACATGCAGAAATCTATGCGGCAACCAAGTGAATTTGCTAATTGCTCTCTAATATACGGCGTGGACGTAGTTTTGGAGGAGTAAGATGAGACATTAAACACTAAAGACCCTCTAGTAGCCTATCTCATGAACTTAGATGAAGCCAATGGAGAAGACTTAGCAGAGTGGGTACTTGCTCTTGAAGGCCAAGGTTTTTGGAGAAGGGAGCTCGAATTTGAGCCTTTGCACTTCGAGGAAAGAAAAACTCCTCCAGCTAAGCCATCGATAGAAGAGACACCAAAGTTGGAATTGAAGCCACTGCTATATCATCTCAAGTATGCCTCCTTAGGACCTAACTCAACTTTACCTGTTATTATATCATCTAGTTTGTTAGATGTACAGGCAGAACAACTTTTGCAGGTACTGACGGAGTGCAAGACCGCAATTGGGTGGACCATTGCAGACATTAAGTGTATCAGCCCGGCCTTCTATATGCATAAGATTTTACTGGAAGATGGGCACAAACCTTCTAGAGAACATCAAAGAAGGCTGAACCCCAACATGAAAGAAGTGGTAAAGAAAGAAGTGATTAAGTGGTTAGATGTGGGAATCATATTTCCCATCTCTGACAGCAACTGGGTTAGCCCAGTTTAGTGTGTGCCAAAGAAGGGAGGTATGACGATACTGAAAAATGAGAATAATGGGTTTATATCTATACAAACAGTTACAGGTTGGCAAATCTGTATGGATTACAGGAAGTTTAACTTGGCTACCCGGAAAGACCATTTTCCACTGTCATTCATTGATCAGATGCTAGATAGATTGGTAGGGAGGTCCCACTTTTGCTTTCTGGATGGGTACTCGGGGTATAATCAGATCTCTATTGCCTCAGAGGACAGAGAGAAAACATCATTCACCTGCCCTTATGGAATCTATGCTTTTTCGGAGAATGTCGTTTGGCCTATGTAATGCACCTGCCACATTCAAAAGGTGCATGATGGCCATCTTCACGAATATGGTAGAGGAAATAATAGAGGTTTTCATGGATGATTTCTCAGTGGTGGGGAATTCATTCGATGACTGCCTTATAAACTTAAGAAGAGTATTGAAGATGTGTATCGAGATGAATCAGGTACTCAACTGGGAAAAATGCCATTTCATAGTACAGGAAGGTATAGTCTTGGGTCACCTAGTGTCAAGTAAAGGCATTGAGGTAGATCATGCAAAGGTTGATGTGATAGAAAATCTTCGACCACCCATTTCCGCTAAAGCAATAAGAAGTTTCCTTGGGCACGCCGGTTTCTATAGGAGATTTGTAAAAGATTTTTCCAAAATTGCTAACTCCTTATGTAAATTACTGGAAAAAGATCACCTTTTTTTTGTTTTCTGATTAATGCAGAGTAGCGTTTGAGGAACTGAAGAAGAGACTGGTAACAACACCTATCATAGTTGCCCCTGACTGGGAGAAACCATTTGAGCTGATGTGTGATGTGAGTGACTATGCTATGTGAGAAGTTCTTGGGCAGCGAAAAGATAAAATCATGCATCCAATATACTACGCAAGTAGAATGCTGAGTGGAGCTTGGCTAAATTACACTGTGACCGAGAAGAAGATGCTGGTAGTGGTGTTCGCATTTGACAAATTCAGGTCCTACCTGATAGGCTCGAAGGTAATTGTTTATACTGACCATTAATCGAGAAGAAAGAGTCAAAACCGCGCCTGATTCGATGGGTGCTACTGCTGCAAGAATTTTATTTGGAAATCCATGACTGTAAAGGTATGGAGAATCAAGTAGCTGATCATTTGTCTAGGCTGGAAGGAGCTGAGGAGGAGGTTGAGGTAGAATATATTCTGGAAACTTTCCCAGATGAATAACTACTAGTCATAAGTCTTGAGAAAACACCATGGTATCCAGACATTGCAAACTACCTGGCGAGTGGTATTGTTCCTCATGACCTCTCCTCTGCCCAAAAGAAAAAGTTCTTTCATGATTGTCGCATGTATTATTGGTATGAGCCTTATCTGTTCGAGATTTGTATTGATATCATGATCTGGAGATATATCCCCGAGATAGACCAATCTTCTATTTTGCAGGCATGTCACACATCACCATATGGTAGGCATTTAGAGGGAGTAAAGATAGCTACGAAAGTCTTGGAGTTAGGCTTCTACTGGCCAACATTGTTCAAAGATGCACATTTATGGATAAAGGGTTGTGATGAATGACAGCAAACCGAGAATATTTCCCGTCGACATAAGATGCCGATGAACCCAATTCAGGAGGTAGAAGTGTTTGATACGTGGGGAATCGACTTCACGGGGCCTTTCATCAGCTCGTATGTTAAAAAGTACATACTCTTCGTTGTGGACTACGTGTCCAAATGGGCGGAGGCTGCAATACTCCCTACAAATGATGCAAATGGGGCAATTGTTTTTTTGCGAAAGAATATGTTCGCCCGATTTGGCACTCCAAGGACAATAATCAATGATGGAGGCACTCACTTTTGTAATCGAGCCTTTGCAAAGTTGTTAGAGAGGTATGATGTACGCCACAAGGTTGCCACCCCATATCATCCACAAACGAGTGGGCAAGTGGAAGTTTCGAACAGAGAGATACAGAGTGTGTTGACTAAGACTGTGAATGCTACTAAAACTGATTGGGCGAGAAAGTTAGATATGCACTTTGGGCTTATCGAACTGCTTTCAAAACTCCAATCGGCATGTCTCCATACAAGTTGGTATTTGGAAAGGCATGTCACTTACCGGTGGAGTTGGAGCATAGAGCTTGGTGGGTGTTGAGGCAGTTGAATCTCGATATTGAAGCTGTAGGAACAAGTAGAGTCACGGAGTTGCACGAGCTTGATGAGTTCTAATTTTAAGCTTTTGATAGCACAAGGCTATACAAGGAGAGAATGAAGATGACACATGATAAAAGTATTATTGAGCGGGGTTTTAAACTTGGAGATACGGTATTGCTATACAACTCAAGACTGAGGTTATTTCCGGGCAAATTAAAGTCACGATGGTTAGGGCCTTTTAGTGTGGTTGAAATTCACCCCACTGGTGCCGTAGAGATTGCGGCGGAAAATGACTCTCAAAAGTTCAGAGTCAATGGGCATAGATTAAAATATTATGTGGGCATAGATGAAGCAAATGTAGTGTCAGTGACCCATTTGATCGAGCCTTCGATGTTGAGCGCACCTTAAATGCGCTTACCTGTGTCATGCCGCGATGTTAAATCAGGTGCTTCATGAGAGACAACCCATTGGTCTTTTGTATTCATCGTGCCACGACGTTAACTAAGGCATTTGTTGGAAGGCAACACAATTCATAGTTGATTTTTAGTGTAGTTAGAATTTTTATTTTGTTTTTAGATACTAACAAGTTGTAGGTGAGTTTGGGTGAGTCGAGCAAGGTTTGAACATCATGCAAATCTAGGATAAAGCTAGGGTTAGACAGGCCTTAGGCTGGAGTCGCCTGGCTAACTCCAGGGTCAGCCAAGCCTTAGGCTGGTGATGCCTGGCTAACGCCAAGGTCAGCCAGGCCTTGGGCTGGTGGCGCCTGGCTAACGCCAGGGTCAGCCAGGCCTTGGGCTGACGATGCCTAGCCAATGCCAAGTAAGTATATTTGGCCCTCTTTAAGTTATTTCTCCTTATTTTGGTTGAAATAAACCTCACAAACACGCCCTTACACACTGAAAATGCTAAAAAGCAAACCCTAACCTCACTTCAACCAACACATACCAAGTTCTACAAGAAATTTCACAAGAACAAAACACATTGCACAAATTGCTTGATCACCCACACAAAAATCGTCAGCACATTACCATCCATATAGAGGTCAAGCGTAGTCTTTCTAGTCTTTCTCACTCATCCGAAGCTTCAAAGGTATGATTCTATTTCTTTCCTTTGTAATTTCGAGTTGGGTACATGTATTGAGTGGTGGTGGTTCTTCATTATTGGTTGTTCTTCATTATGGGTGATTGTTCTTCATGGTCATATTGTGTTTATGTGCCCCAATCCCATGAACCCCTTAGGAATGGTGCTGAGATTGTGAAAATATGGGGTAGTACGGAACCCCAAGACGATTTGGGAGGATGAGTCAATCCCTCCATTCTATAAGAACTCCCATGGCACTAGTGCTTGTCAAGTGTTTTATATAATGCGTCAATGACATTCCTAGTCCCCTTTGGAGATCGAGTCTCCATGATTAGTAAACTAGTGTTATGCAGTCGTGCACCACATTAAAATCTTAAGTGTGGGATGGCTCACGAGTAGCCCATGTGTTGTGGTGTGACTCTAATATTAAGAAAATACGAGGTGAAGTTTGAGTAACCTTGGCCAGTTGGGGGAAGATTATGTGTGTAGTGTGTAATGTAGCATTATCTGACCATTTCTCATCTGTGTAGGAACGAAGATGCCTCAAAGAAAATACACGGGCAAGGGAAAGGCTACCTCAACGGCCCAAGCTAAAGCAAAGGCGACCTTCGCACCTCCTCCAAAGGAAAGAAAGGGGGGAGAAACTGCCTCTAGTATGACCGGTGCCCAAGCAATAGTAGCTGTAGCTACCATGCGTCAACAACCCCAGGCCAATGGGAGTTTGGCATAAATAACATACCTTCCATATGAGGGATTGGTATAAGCGCTGCAGGCCTAAACATATCCATTCGGAGGGAGCTATCCAGGAACGCAGCGTGAAAGCGAAGTATCTGGCGATTTGGAAAGGCATCCAGGATTTGGGGTTAAGCTACATTTTTAAGAACACATGGGACATCAACCTCAACTTAGTCAGGGAATTCTATGTGGGGTTTGACCCATAGTACACTGAGGAGTTGGTGCCAATCCGTGGACGCTTGATAGCTTTTTCAGCCAAGGCCATATGTGACTTTTTAGGTGCTCCATATGTTCTTGTGGAGCCATTGAACCAATTCATTCGCAGGCCTACTTATAGAGATATGAGGCACACGCTTTGTCGGGTCCACTCTACTGTTGTATGGGTCTGGGACAAGGCAACAAATTGTCACAAGCAGTTTCCTAATAAGAAAGTGAAATCTGAGGCTTAGGTGTGGCTCAAATTGATAAAAGCACGACTCCTACCGTGCAATCATAACACCCTTATAAGCCATGAGAGGACCTGTGTGTTTTATTTCCTTATAAAAGGGCAGAGGGTGAATGTGGGTCACCTGATCCGCTACCAGATGGTATCAGTGAGAATGAGTAACAAAATTGATTGAATGCCATTTCCTAATTTCCTGACTCGGTTCCTACAACATGAGGGGGTTGAGAAAGAGCCTGAATTTGACCACACTATCAATCAGCTCATCCGACAAACAGACATCACTAATCTCCGGCTGAAAGACAAGGTTGGTACGCTTTCATTGATAGGTGCTGAGCGCAATGCGTGTGATGACAGTTTTATGGCCCATCTTTATGGGATAATAGATTTGCAGCTGCGGATAGGGGGTCACCCAACCACATCTGAGGAGAGGACTGATTTAGAGCAGCGATACCTGCTAAACTCTCATGCTTAGCGTTGGTTGGTGTAGGAGAGGGATACAGACTCAGTGCTGATGAGGATGCCAACACACCAGAGCAGTCTGAGGCTGAGCCAATGCAGTCAGATGGTGAGGGAGATGATGATGATGGAGAGGACGAACATGATAAAGAATGGAGAGTGTCAGAGGATGATGACGCTACTTGATCAGGGAGTTTTCTTGCATCCTAATCTTTTTATTTCTTGTTTTGTCTAATTGTGCATGCACTGAGGACAATGTATGATTTAAGTGTGGGGTGAGAATTTGTAAATATTGGTTGTTGTTAGCTTGTTTTTATTTTTAGACTTTGTTAGAAGTTGTTTTGTTTTCTTTTTATTGTGTTTTTTCTTGTTAGTTGTTTTTAGGCAGAAAATATGAAAAAAAAACATAAATATGTTGGATTCTTCCCGACGATGGATCTCCTTGACAGTTTTCTTAAGGGAAGTAAGTCTAAAAAAATAACAAAAAGGTTTTTTTGGTAGTGTAGTAATTTCCCCTTGGTTTTTGGGCCGCGGTTCTTTTCTAAGGGTTTTTCGTTGAGCCGGGTGTAGGTAGTTTTAGTTTTTAGGAGTAGGAACCATGTGGCTAAGCATTTAATCGCAGCAATATCTCTGAGCTTCTCTGGTTGTGATGCTTAAGCTCAATTTTTGACTCTAGGATAAATATCTTAAATCATGGATTCTCAAATTTGCTTAACTACTTTGACCGGAGTGTCATGATAGAACCAATCCTGAATGAGTTATGTGCCATGTCTGTGTGAGGTTTGTATGTATTCTGTGCATTGCGTTTGATGTCTAGAACTTGCCTCGCGTGTTTGCAAAGCGAAATAATAGTCTCTCTCAGTCTGAGAAGTGATATAGGCAGTTCTTTGTTAAGCCAGATATATATAGAGTACCCACCTAAAGGTTATGTATCATAGTTAACCCTTTTGAGCCTATAATCCTATTTCTTTAGTAACCACAGTACAAGTCGTACCCCTTTATTTGAATCGACCGTATATTCGAACCTTGTCACCTCTCATGAGCACTTGAATTGTGATGAATTATGGAAAAGTTAAAGTGTAGGGTGGTGGATTGGCTTTTGAGTGGAACAAATGAAATAAGGAGAAAGGTGCACCGGATAAAAAAAAGTGTCAATAAAAGCCATTTGGATAGAAAAAGAAAAAAAAGAGAAAAGAAAGAAAAAAATAAATATATATAGTAGTGTATGAAGAAAAAAAAAATATAATTCCTGATGGTAGTGGCTTTTGATGTATTGGTGCTTAAAGAAGTAGGGGGTGAAATATAGTGAAGTTAAGGTGGAATCTTGGTTTTGACATAAGTATGGGATTGAAGGGTGAAGTGGTTGTATTAAAGTGCTTAAGGGAGGTGTAGTCACTTATATCCAAATGTATCCATTACATTTGAGCGTAATGGAGTCTATTTAATGTGTAGGTGCATTGGAAATAAAAGTAGAGCTAATGGGATGCTTAAACATCAAAAGTGCGCTCGAGAATGGTGAAAAGGAGAAGCCAGGCCAAAGCCAGCTCGACCAGGCTTTAGCCTGGCGAGGCCAGCTTAAAGCTTTGCCCAACCAGGCATTAACCTGACGATGCCAGCTTAAAGCAAGGCCAATCCAGGCGTTAGCCTAGTGACGCTAGCTTAAAGCCATGTTGAGGCTAGCATTAGCCTGGCGGCGCCAGGCCTAAGGCCAGGTCCAATCCAAGTTTTGAAGGCTTAAATCGTTTCCCAGCTTAACTAGGAGTTGACCTACACGTTTAGGGCTTGTCCCAAATATATAAATAGACACAAAGATGTCACTTTGAAGGACTTTTGCCACCGGAGGTAAGAATAGCTCGTGGAAAACTACTTGGGAGATAGAATCATCGATTTCCACATCCTTTTATCTTTACTCTGTAATTTAATTATGCAAATTACTTTGGATATTATTACTATGAGTATGAGTAGCTAAACTCCTAATATAGGGTTTTGATGGAACCCGTTGAAGGATGATTTTATCCTTACGTTAATATAAATTTGCCTTAGTATTCTCTCTCTATTTGTTCAACTACATGCTTATTGTTGTTGATTGAAGGGCCCGCAAATAACTGTTCCTATTTAGTGTGCATTACTCGGGAGAGAGTGCATATTTAGGTAGTTGTTGAACAAAATTATTCCTAACGTCTATAAGGGATCAATACGAAGGGTTTACATGTGGGATTAGAGATAACAAAACCTTGGGTGCGATCTAAGTGAGTTGTACCTAAGGCTAGTTAGCGTAATTCAGGAGAATATATCTAGTATATTGTTGTAATTACTCAGGAGAGAGTTACGACAGTCAGAGTGCTCATGATCGATAGAGAAGTCTTAGGCAAATTTATAGAAAACGTAGCATAAATGATTCTGACAATAGGGAAAATCAGAACCTTAGATTATTCCAATTCTTGTCTACAACCCGTTCGTAGTTAGTTCTTAATTATTGCATTTTCATTACGTAATATTTAGTTATAAACATTCGATCTATTACTAAAATATCTCTGAATATTGAATACGTAAATTTGTGTAAGTCCAATAGCTGTGGTTGCTAGGTTAATTCCCTGTGGAAGTCAACTCCGGACTTGTTAACCGGAATATATTTGCAGTGATCGCTTTGTCCTTTTTATAAGGCATAGTTGGGGTGATCATTGGCAAAAGAATGTTAGAATCTTAAGGTCATTAAGGCTCTTAAAAAATTGAAAGAAACATTCAATTGAATTAGATTGAAATATTGTCACGCCCCAAACTCGGGGAGTACGATCGGCGCTCAACCGGGTGAACCTGGCTGAGCAAGCCCATCAGATTCTTTCTACCCAACACACTCACGCATTATGAGAAGACATATTTTTATTAACTAAATAATAGGGAGATTATGAACACAATTCCAAGCCATTTTCATTAGTTGGTGCCTCCAAAATATACATCTTTTCATAACATGAAGTGGATTAAATGATTCAAACACAATAATATTTTCGTTTGATTTTCCCAGCATCCATAATACAACCCACATAGTGTCTACGAAGCCTCTAAATAGATACAAAAGAGTACTACAAAAGTGCCGGCAACAAGGCCCCGGCTATGCCTCAAGTACAGTACATAAGGAACAAAAGATGTATGATCCCGAAATGCATTGGGGCTCACCAAGAATGCTGGGAGGAGGATGCCGCCAACACTGATCGATGCTGCCTGTTGTGGAAACACTTGTATCAATTAAAGATGCAGCGCTCCTGGTAAAAGGGACGTTAGTGCAATCGAATAACACTAGTACGTATAACTAAACACCATCTCACTAGAATGAACAATAATACAATAAGGAATAATCACAAAATCAATAAAATCATTAAACAATACCATATCATCAAATAAAGAATCACGTAACCTTTCAAGTTATTTCCACGACTTTTGGTTGGGAGGTCTTTAGTACCAATATACCATCATTCACAATACCACCGTATTCTTACACGGATTTCGATCACGATCCGATCGGCTGGGCCATCTCTTTTAAGACATCGACCACAATTCAATTTCAATTTTCAACACAGTCACCACCATGTGTGCGGCATGGCATCATATCACGGTCCGATCGGCTAGGCCGTTTTGCCCAAGACATCACCATTTTATATCAATTATCTCATTTCATACTTAGCTCTTGGCCACATTTCATAAGTCAAGTTCTTTTCCACACCCCAAAATTTTTATCACCAACAATAACAAGACTTTATTTTCATATGAGAGCAATTCAGAATCTAAGGCACATAGAGAATCCTCACACAATTGAGCATAACAATCTTCATTCAAACTTGACTTGAAGTCTTAACATTTTTGTGACACGCAGTCCATACTTTGAACACATTCTCAAGTAATAACATAGCATGATGAAAGCCTTGGAATACATATTGCACATATATATTTCAACACAAGCACATTTAGAATAGCAATTCTATAACTATCAATTTGGGACTTACACCGATTGCATGAGCACCATGGGGTTCAATTCTAAGAAGAAGGTTTTTTTAGCCGTACATACCACAATTGAACTTCTTTAAACTCTACAATTATCCGGAACTCTTAGCAACTTCAATCTATTTTAGCAGTATAACAAGTTGAACCAAAAATTAGGAAACCGTTCATGGTTATAGCTCACTTGAGCATTTTATCAAGCACTAAGTGTGTATTAAGATTTCAAGGTCCTTTTTATGTAAGATTTCATCGTCCCACAATCCATTCATCACCATTTTACCTCACATTCTCCCTACACTCTTTTATCACACATGCATGCAAGATAAATAACTGTCATATCCACGAACCATCTTATTAATTACTCATTTTCAATTTAAATTTTGAAATTTAAGGCTAGGGTATAGATTCTTACCTTTAGGATGAAGACCTAGGCTGCTTTCCTTGATAATCTTCAAAGTCTTAAGCAAGAATTGAAGAGTAGTTGATGAAGATCACTTTCTCACTCTAGGGAACTTTCTCTTTCTCTATCATATCAGAAAATGAGCTCAAAATAGACAATGTCATATGTTTTATCGACATAGGATCGAGTTTAAAAATTAAAAATTAGGAGCCCCGGCACAGATCTGCGATCGCATAATGCATCTGCGGTTCGCAAAATGGGTCGCACAATAGCCCTCAGGAACTGAAATTTTCTGCTTCGGTCTGCAACCAGTATGTGGTCCGCAGACCTGTTTTGCGATCGCATAATGCGCCGCAGAACCACCATTTGAGAAATCTCGAGGCTGGATATGCGATCAAAGTACGACCCGCGAATAGTTCTGCGGTCGCATAATGGGCCGCAAAAGTGACATCAAATATGGCCCAAATGACTGCCTCACTCCGCGGCCATTCTGCGGCCCGCAGAGTGATTCTGCGACCGCATAGTGGACCGCAGAAATGCCTTATTCTACCAACATTGTTCTTTAACTACCCGGTGCATTATTTAACCCAAAAAGTCCATACGTCTCAATAATCTTAAATACATAAGCCTAGCTCGGCACAATGAAATTCCAGGGTTTTAAGCAATTTTTTTTACGGGGCCTTACAAACGTTCCACACTAATGAGCATTCATTGGTCAGATTATTTTGTCCCAAATTGAATCCAAAATTAAACTAATTTTCTGTTACAAATATATTTAAAATAATTACTATAATAAAGACTTATTAATATTATAGTAAGAAAATGAATCTAGACATAATTTAGGAATGTTTCTTTTTGAGATATCAAAATTATTTTCTATCAGGCAGAAATTGTTGTGCATCTTTGTGAGCACAATGAAATCTTCCTCACTAAACCTATGATAAAGTAAAAAATAAATCATTCACAATAGGCAAGCTTTTGGTATATAAATTATTTTGTAGTTCAGAGGAAAAAACTTTAAAACATAAAATATAATATACTACTAGTATACTAGCAGGCATATATCACTATATTGTAAACTGAAAGGTTTTCAAGCATTTCAGTAGAAATTGTATGTGAACTGCTGTACAAATTGAATTAAACAAAAAAGTATAAACGTATTCTGATCCTATAAACTTTGTTATTCAAATCAAGATATGAGTAAATGTACATCATAGACATTGTTATAATTAATCTCAAATCTCTGTTACCGATTCCAGTCAAGAACCATTTGAAATAAAATCTCAAGCTTCAGGTGAACCTTTAGCAAAGCAGCAGTTCATTCCTTTTAATATCTCTTGTCTCCCCGAGGCACCAAAATCTCTGCAGTCACTGCCCGAGGAGGAGAGTAAGGGTTGAGTCTTTACTCACTTGGAGTACTTCCATGTTCACCGTTGTTGAATTCTTGAGTTGTCATAACCATTTTCCTGAATTTCATCATGTCAGCATTATACATAGCAGTATCATAGGCCTGGGTCGCCCCGCTTGAGGCCGCAAAGCTAGGTGTCTTTCCAGGTCTTGCACTATCGTTCAAGTCCTCCAAAGATGCATTGCCTTCTAAGGTACGTACAATCTGTTCGATCAGAATAAACATTTATAAGTGGAACTAGTTACCTGGAAATAAATAAGGAAGACGTACTATCTGATCTGCTACAACATGTTAAATTGTAGCGAAAAAATTATTAGGGCAATCACACCTGGCTCATTTTAGGGCGTCTTTTAGCAGAATGGCGAATGCTAGCAGCAGCACAGGCTACCATGCGATGTAGCTCATCTGTATCATAGTTTCCTTCAAGGCGCACGTCTACCAATCCGTCATATACTCCCTCTTCCAGTGCTCTTGTAAGAAGCGGCCTAGCCTGTATACAACCATATATTAGATCAACAACTAAAGCAAAAGATAAAAGTCTAAGCAAATAATTTAACATCTTTTCACAATCAAATCATAATGCTTAAGATGTGGGAACTGTGGATCTAGAACAAACCCAATCTACTAAGCTGTCTTCCATGTATTTATCATTAGGATCAACAGGTCGCCTCCCGGTTATGAGTTCCAACAGCATGACTCCATATGAAAATACATCTGATTTCTCTGTTAGCTTTCCACTGGATGCATATTCAGGAGCCAAGTACCTGCAATATGTTGTTACAAAGTAATTTTCTTGCTTAGAGACTTATTATTTAGCCAACTTTCTATATATAACTGGTTCTAATCGTCCAATTTCAGAATAGAAGTTTTATATGACAACTTTCACCGAGGAAAAAGTTTGAAATTTTTTATGTTACTCACCCGAATGTTCCCATAACACGAGTCGAGACATGAGTATTGTTATCAGAAGTAAGCTTAGCCAACCCGAAATCTGCCACCTGATAACACAAAACATTCCTTTAAATCTCAGGTCAATTTTATGGTTATTAAATCATTCTTAAATAATATAATGCGGTCTTAAATCAAAACTCATTTTGCTTATTTCAATTGACATATCCAGTAAAAAATAAAAACACATGACGATGTAAGTTTATACACAAACCAAATGTGACTCATTTTACCAAGGCTTCATAATTGTAGTCTAGTAGAATATTTGCAGCCTTGATATCGCGATGGATAATTCTATGTTGGCCTGCATGAACAAAAGAAAGAAATGAGAGAGAGAGAGAGAGAGAGAGAGAGAGAGAGAGAGAGAGAGAGAGAGAGAGAGAGAGAGAC
>MU692287.1:89071-200632 GCA_026770625.1 Nicotiana glauca
CATTGCACCTTCCTAATGAACCTCCTTCTTCACTTGATATCCAGCACCTAATCCTTCAGTATTCTCAGCTCTTTGCAGAACCTACCACATTGCCTCCCACCAGGGGTATTTTTGATCATAGTATTCCCTTACAGCCTGGTACCAAACCAATTAGCAGAAGACATATAGGTATTCTTCAATGAAAAAGGACATTATTGAGCAATTGATTAGAGATATGCTGCAGGAAGGGATAATTCAATATAGTAACAGCCCTTTTGCCTCTCCAGTAGTGTTGGTTGGCAAGAAAGATGGGTCTTGGAGGCTATGTGTGGACTATAGAGAACTCAATCAGTGTATTATTAAGGATAAGTTCCCTATTCCCATCATTGATGATTTGTTGGATGAATTGGCAGGTTCAACCATATTCTCTAAAATAGATCTTAGATCAGGCTACCACCAGATAAGAATGCTACCTACTGATATTCCTAAGACAGCTTTTAAGACTCACTTAGGCCATTATGAGTATTTAGTTATGCCCTTTGGCTTAACTAATGCTCCTTCTACATTCCAATGTCTCATGAATCATGTGTTCCAGCTCTATATTCGAAAATTTATATTGATATTTTTTTATGACATCCTCATATACAGCAATCCTTGATAAACATGTTCTGCATCTACAACACGTGTTTGATGTTATGGTTCAAAACCAATTGTTAGCTAAGTATTCTAAGTGTGTCTTGTGTGGAGTACTTGGGCCATTTTATCTCAAGTAAAGGTGTTTCCACTGATCCCAAACAGATTATAGCTATCCAGGATTGGCCTGCTCCCACCAGTGTCAAACAATTGAGAGGATTCTTAGGCTTGGCTGGCTATTATAGAAAATTCATCAAGGGGTATGGATTAATCAGTAGACCCCTTACTGAATTACTTAAAAAGGATAATTTTAAATGGTCCCCATCTGCAGCTCAAGCTTTCTCTGCTTTGAAATTGACCCTTACTTCAGCACCTGTGCTGGCCTTACCTGATTACTCTCTTCCTTTTGTGGTTGAAACTGATGAAAGTGGTACGGGTATAGGAGCTATTCTTATGCAAAATGATCATCCTATTGCTTTTATTAGTAAGGGTCTAGCTCCTAGACACATGGCCTTATCAGTCTATGAGGGAGTTGCTGGCATTGGTGTTTGCTATCACCAAGTGGTCACATTATCTGATGAACCAGCATTTCATTGTTAGAACTGACCAAAATGCCTTAAAATATCTACTGGATCAAAAACTCCACACTGACTCCCAGTTGAGGTGGCTAGCTAAGCTGCTTCCATTTGATTTTGAAATCCAGTATAAGAAAGGAAGGGAAAATGTGGCTGCTGATGCTCTTTCTAGAGTTTCTGGTGCTGAATTATTGTCCTTGATGGTTTCTTCTGTGAGTTCTGAGTTATGGCAATCTATTACTTCCTTATGGTCTTCTGATCCTGAGCTCACTGCTCTTATTTCTTCTTTGCAACATACTCCTAAAAAGCATTTTACTTGGTTTAACAACCAGCTCAGAAGGAAGGGCAAGTTGGTCATTGGTAATGATCCTACTTTAAGACAACAAATCCTTAGTCTATGGCATTCCATTCCTACAGGTGGACATTCAGGAATTGATGCTACTACTAGGAAGGTCATGGCATATTTCTATTGGAAAGGTATTCGTCAAGATATTCTGGATTTCATTCATAAATGTGATGTTTGTCAAAGAAACAAATATGACAACTCAGCTTCTCCTGGGTTGCTGCAACCATTATATATTCCTTCCCTCCCTTGGACAGATATCAATATGGATTTTATTGAGGGACTACCTAAATCCTTGGGTAACACTGTCATTTGGGTCAATGTTGATCGCCTTACCAAGTATGACCATTTCATTGCATTGGCTCATCCTTACACAACTCAGTCCTTGGCTCATATATTCTTGGATTCTATTTTTAAACTACATGGATTCCCTGCATCCATTACTAGTGATAGGGATCCTATTTTCGTTAGTGCTTTTTGGAAGGAGTTTATGTCTATCCAAGGTATTTCTATTCATACTTCTACAACTTACCATCCTCAAACCTATGGTCAAAGTGAAGTTTTGAATCGTTGCCTTGAAACTTACCTTCGATGCTTTTGTTCTGATTCACCTAGGGATTGGTGTTCCTTCCTCTCTATTGCTGAATGGTGGTACAATTCTGCCCCACATTCAGCCATCAAGACTTCTCCTTTTGAACTTCTTTATGGCTATTTCCCTCCTATTTATCTTCCTTATCTTCCTGGGGACTCTCCTGTGGATCAAGTCAAAGATATTCTCTTAGTCCGCAAGTTTAAGCTTCAGCTAGCCAAATTTTATCTTGGTATAGCTCAGCAGCGGATGCAAACTCAGGACAACCTCCATAGAACTGATCGAGTCTTTTCTGAAGTTGATTGGGTTTTTGTGAAGCTGCAGCGTTATAGGCAGTCCACACTTTCTGTCTCCCTATATCACAAGTTGACTTCCAAGTATTTTGGTCCTTATCCCATCGTTAAAAAAGTAGGTGCAGTTGCCTACACCTTACTCTTTCCTCCAGAAGTTCAGTTGCATCCCACATTCCATGTGTCTCAACTCAAACGATGTTATGATCTTCCCTCCACCATCATTCATCCTCCTGTTTTGGACCTGGCAAACCCCTTATGTCCTCAACCTGAAATTGTTCTAAGCAGACGTCTCATTAAGAAGGGTAACAAGGCAGTGGCTCAGTGTTTGATCAAATGTAAATATCTTGATGAATCCCAAGCTACATGGGAGTTGGCTTCTATATTGCGCACCTGTTTCCCTCATTTCACCCTTGAGGATAAGGGTGTTCTTCAAGGGGAGTGTATTGATACACATTCAGCATAAGACACGGTGGATGCCAACAGGAATGCCAACTAGACAAATTCAAAAGTTAGTTAGAAGTTCAGCATAAGACACGGTGGATGCCAACAGGAATGCCAACTAGACAAATTCAAAAGTTAGTTAGAAGTTTAATATTTCAAAAATTAGTTAGAATTTGAATGTAATAATGGCGGGAAATGCAGTTAGAAGCAAACTTTGCATTTCCCACCTAGATTTATGCTTTTCATATGATTTCATATATAAAGGAGGCTATTGTAATTGATAGATGTAAGAATATACAGAAATTGTTCCAAACTCTCCTCTATTCTCTAAATTCTTCTTTTTCTTCTTCTATTCTGTGTTTCTCATCTTCTCTCTTCTCCTTTTCCTTCTCTTCTAGCTACTGTTTCATTGAGATAGATACCAATTTGGTATCAACAACTGTTCGGAAGTCTTTGGGTTTGCATATTAATTGTTGCTGGTGGTGATTTTGATTTCTTTTTGCAATTAAACAATTGATTTTGAGTGTTCCAGTGCTTCAGTTCTCGTTCCTTCCTTTGTGTTTTACGGATGGGCTCTTAATTTGTCGCGCCGTTAAGAGATGACACAGGAGAATCCGTAAGCTACAGGGTTCACGATTTTGGAGGTTCAAAATCTTCTTTTACTACGAATGCACAGGAAAGGATAATTTGCACAGAGAACAATACATATATCTGGAGGCTCAATATACTGTTGACTCAACTACAATAGGAGCGGGAATCTCTTTATTGGAAAGATGGCTGATGCAATTACTGAACGTCTAAATAAATTTGTCCTTACAGAGGAAGAAAAAGATGCTGTAGCAATTGAATATCCAGATATTCAATCAAGTATGAAGGATTGTGAGGTAAGTCTTTTTGGCAAGGTGATTTCTGATAAAAAGGTGAATTTTCAGGGAGTCAAAAACACCATGTCATTGGTTTGGGGGCACCCAGTAGGGCTGCGGATAAAGAAAATCGGTTGGAACTTTTTCCAATTTATTTTCAAAGATAAGGAAAGTAGGGATAAAATATGGTTTGCTACACCATGGTTGTATGACAAATACCTTATTGATGTACATCCTTGGGAATCAGGTTTGAAGAGTGATTCCCAGGTGTTTACTAATTGTAATATGTGGGTTCAAGTTTGGAATATCCCATTACATTAGTTATCAACGGATGTTGGACGCAAAATAGGGCAGGCTTTGAGAGGTACTGTTGATATTGTAATCCCTAACAATGGAAGTAAATAGGGGCGATATATGCGGATTAAAGTCACGATGAACATTAACAAACCACTACCTAGGGGAAAATTGATCAAGTTAGGATTGGAAACAACCTGGGCTGAACTAAGATACGAAAACCTACCTTATGTTTGCTATTACTGTGGTATGCTAGGACACAATGATAGAACTTGTGTACAAATAGAGAAGGATATAAGATCAGGGAACCTCAAAAGTGACCAGTTTGGGACACGGTTACGAGCGAAAAATCCTTTACTAGCTTTAGATAATCAGCGTCTCCAAGGTGTAAAGACTAATAACGATGCGTCTACTGGGGTGAAACATCATACCTTTGAACTAGTTGAAGGAAAAGGTGGTGCAGGCAGTAGTAAAGGTCTTCTAACTTTGGCAGAAGGTACTACCTTGGTTGAACTGCAACCTGACACAAGAAAAGGGGATCTTCAGAGTGACCAACCGCAGCCCATGGAAGCAACAAATTATTGGTCTAGAGAGAAGGATAGTACTGAAGTTTGGAAGAACACCGGGGTTGGAACTTCGGATGGCAGTCAAAATACCTCAATGCAAGATTGGAATATTGGCTTGAAGACGATAGATATGCAGGAGCAGATACCAGCAGATGAAAATATGTTGAATGGCACAATGGAGCTACAACAAAACATATTTCAAGTTGCCTCACAAAGGCAGGATGCTGGCAGTCAAAAAATGATGGAACTGCAAGATAACATCACCAAGGTATGTCCAAACCCTTTATTAAGCTCTCTAAATCACAACTTCATATAGTGAATAGTTCTCAACTAATCAATAATTCAAAACAAAACTCTTTAACTGTTAGTGGAATTACTAATACGGATACATGGGACATAAAGAGAAAATAATGGAAACGTAAGGCTAATATTAAGGGTTATTCTGAGGATGTTAAGGGAAATAATTTAGTAGGTTTAAATGAAAATAATCTTATTGAGGTTGCTGTGATAGAAGAAAATATGCATACGACGGGGAATAAAAGAAAAGAACAAACTACTTTTGATACTGGACCAGAAGTGAAAAAACAAAAACAAGTGGTGGAGCGGGAGGCCAGCCCTAAATGGCCTCCCTCCATGCAATGAAAGCTCTAGTGTGGAATTGTAGAGGTCTGAGGGGAGGGGGGATCCTTAACAGTTCCCTTTTTGAAGGAGACAACGCGTCTTCGCTCCCCAAATATGATTTATTAAGTGAAGCAAAAAATAGAGATAGAATAGTATAGAGAGTTCAGAGACAGCTGGATATAGCACATGCTATTACTGTGGAACCAATGGGTTTATCAGGTGGACTAGCCTTATTATGGAATGACATCGTCCAGGTATGTCAATATCACACTTCTTCTTTTTGTGTTGAAACTTTGATCCATGATGTTTTATCTGATTGCCAATATTGGTGTATCTTTATGTATCTAAGTCCAGATAGAATTACTCGTCGCTCTCAATTGCAAGAATTACTTAAAAAATCTTTATACTGGGGTTCCAACTGGGTCTTAACTGGTGATTTTAATGATATTCTTGATGATTCGGAAAAACATGGAGGAAGAACTAGAGATCCCTGGACTTTTAGAGATTTTAAAGATTTTATTTGGAACTTAGGTGCAATTGATTTGGGTTACACAGGAAAACCTTGGACCTGGTGGTGCTATAGAGAAAATGAGGGTATTATTCAGGAAAGGTTAGACGGGGTCTTAGTCTCCCCTAATTGGAAAATAAAGTTTGAAGAGGCTAGTTTGACTCACATTGATACTGAGGCTTCTGATCATTCCTTGTTAATTTTGTCTTCTCATGTTGAAAAAATTAGGAAGAAAAGACGTTTTTATTTTGATAAAAGGTGGGTTGATCGTGAAGAGGTTCAAAATATTGTATCTGAAGCTTGGTCCATTGACTATATGGGGTTCTAGCAATCTCGAGTTAACTTTTAAATAAAGAAGTGTCGTAGATCCTTAATGGCTTGGGTAAGGGGAGGCAATGGTAATGCTAGAAAGAAAATTATTCGCATTAAGAAACAGATTACAGACCTTAGAAATGATGCTAATAATTTTGATTGGAATAAATTTAGGTTGTTAAAAAGAGAATTAAGCCAAGCTTATAAAGAAGAAGATATTTTCTGGAAACAAAAGTTCAGAGCCTTATGGTTGCTGGATGGCGATAAGAATACGTCCTATTTTCACATGGCAACCTTACAAAGAAGAAGAAGAAATATAATTAGAGGTTTTCAAACATCTCGCCAGGTGTAGATGGAATGACTCCTTTATTTTTTCAAAGATATTGAAATATTATATCAAAGGAGATTTATGAAGCTATTGATAGTTTCTTCACTACAGGTTACCTAATTCCTTCGTGGAACCATACCTTAATCACTCTAGTACCTAAAGTTAAAAGCCCTACTTTGGTGTCGCAATTTAGACCCATAAGTTTATGTTCTACTCTTTATAAAATTATTGCAAAAATTCTTGCTACGAGAATGAAAAGTCTGTTAACTACGGTTATATCTCCGACTCAAGCAACTTTTGTTGGTCATAGACAACTCACTGATAATATTATCTTAGCACGTGAATTTATGCATCTTCTAAAAAATAAACATAGAGGTAGAGAGAAATTTATGGTGAGGAGATTGGATATGTCAAAAGCATATGACAGAGTTGAATGGATATATATCCAGAAAATGCTTTTGTAAATGGGTTTTCATGACAGATTTGTAGAATGGATTATGTAATGTATTTCTACCCCTACCTATAGTTTTAATATCAATGGCGAGGTAGTTGGATCAGTTAGTCCGACTAGAGGAACACGACAAGGAGATACGCTATCACCGTATCTATTTTTAATATGTGCAGAATGTTTATCTACTTTGTTGAACATTTCTGAAACTCATAATGAAATTCAAGGTTTAAAGTTAAATAGACATGGGCCGAGCTTAACTCACTTATTTTTCGCAGATGACTCTTTTATATTCTGTTCAGCCAACGCTCAAAATGCAGTCCATTTAACTGAGATTCTAAGCAAGTATGAGCAAAGTTCTGGCCAAGTAGTTAATTTAGATAAATCAACTATTTGTTTTGGTAGAAATGTAACGGAGGAGGAGAAAGTAGAGATAATTTCCTTACTTGGACTACAACAAAGAAATGAGAAGGGTATGTATTTAGAATTACCGGCTATCGTGGGATGCTCAAAGAAAAAAATGTTAGAGTTTATTAAGGATAGATTCAAGACAAAAATAAAGGGATGGAAGAGTAAATTTTTAAGTACAACAGGGAAAGAAGTAATGCTTAAACCTGTACTTGCAGCAATTCCTACCTATGCCTTGTCTGCTTCCAACTCCCTGATGGTCTGTGCAAGGAGATTACATCTCTTTTTTCTAACTTTTGGTGGGGTCAAACTGAGGATAAAGGAAGATGCATTTTGAGAAATGGGAAAGACTATGTGATTTTAAATCAAGCGGGGGATTAGGATTTAGAGATTTAAAGGCTTTCAATATGGCTTTGCTAGCTAAACAAGCTTGACGTATATTGTCGTACCCGGATTCGTTGTTAACAAAAGTTCTTAAAAGCAAATACTTTCCACACTCCACTTTCCTTGACGCTTCTACATCGTCTACAGGATCATGGTTCTGGAGAAGTATTTTGTGGGAAAGAGATCTGTTAGTTACTGGATTAAGGTGGAACATCTCTGATGGAAAAAATATAAATGTATGGACTGATCCTTGGATTCCAAGAAATAATAGTTTTACTCCAAAAAGTATTCAAATGCCAAACATTTTAGATCTTAAGGTGGCTGACTTAATTGACGAAGATACGCATACCTGGAAACTTCATAAGATAACTACGACCTTTGAACCTGAAGATGTAGATGCAATTCTGTCTACACCCATATCCATCATAGGTCTTAATGATAGATTACTATGGCATCACTCAAAATCTGGGAACTATGATGTTAAATCAGGTTACTATTTAGCAAAGTGTTTGGCCGGTAAGACTATTAGGAATGCGGTAGCCCAGGTGAGTTGTCATTCTTTTCCTAAAAGTTTCTAGGATTCCTTGTGGAACTTAAACATTAAAAATAAACTTAAACATTTTCTAAGAAAGTGTGTGATTAACTCTTTGCCCGTTAATTATACCTTAGCTAAAAGATTACAGAACCTGGATAAAACGTGTAAGATTTGTGGTCTTGAAAGTGAAGATATAGAACATATGCTATTTAGATGTCCCCAGTCTCAGCTTGTAAACAAAGTCCTATTAATTGGCCTGATATTGACAACATAAATGACTTCTCTGTGTGGTGGTACAACTTATTCTTAACTGCTAAGCACTTTCCTGAATCTACTGAATTGTTAAATCTGAGTGTTAATATTATGTGGCAAATTTGGAAGGAAAGGAATGCTTGGTGCTTTAATCAGGAAATGTTAGGACCAATTGAGATTGTTTCTAAAGCTCTTTTTGAGTATGAAGAATATAAAGATCTATTGAATAGTTGCCTCGCTGCACGACATTCAACTGGAAATGAGTTTCTGCCTAAACTAACATGTATCAAGATGATGTTTTATTATTTACAAATGCAGGATTACGGTGTGATGATAGACATGCGAGTATTGGTGTTGCGGCTTTGAATAGCCTTGAAAAACTGCTTCTTGCCCATGGATCCTCAATTCAATATGTTGGGAAAACCATGACTGCTGAAGCGCTTGCCATAAGAAAGGCATTTGAATGTGCTATTACTCTTGGATGGAAAAGTGTGAAGATTTTCTCTGATGCTAAGAATGTTGTTGATATGATCCAAAAATAGGTGGCTACTTCATGGGAGATAGAAGTGTTGTGTGAAGACATTTGGAAGCTATCAAACATGTTAGATCACGTCCAGTTTCTTTATATTCCAAGGAGGTTAAACAAAGTAGCGCATAGTCTAGCTAAATTTTCTATTTCTTTGTTGAAGGACATCTCCTGGGAGAAGTTTTTCCCAACTTGGATTGTCTAGGATGCAAAGAGTACATTTGAACTTTGTTGTTTGTTGTTGCAGTAATGTAAGGCTTTGTTTTGAAAAAAAAAAAATTGGTTATTGTGTGATTCATTAGTATTAGACATGGTTATCCAAAATTTAATTTGTTGAATGACTGCAAATATATTCGTTTTTAATTTGATAATCCATAACATTTGTCTTCTATAATTACTTAATTCCTCCTGTCGAAAATAAGTGATTTTTTAGTTGTTTTCACACAGATTAAGAAATTCACATTTTAACATTAATTAGCAATGAAATTGACCATATTAACCTTTACCAGCTCTTCACATAAATACTTCTAACATATACTCCAACACTATTTACTCCAAGGGCAATGTAGGAAAAAAATAATTCATTCATTCTTGAAATCTGAAAAAATTACTTATTTTGGACCCCAGAAAAAAGGCCAAAAAATCACTTATTTTGGGCCGTAAGGAGTAATATTTTGATTCAATTTGATCTTTTTTATGTTTTTTTTCTTGAGTGTGAAAATTTGTTTCAAGGATCGTGATTACAAGTTTGGTTAATAGAACAAAGAGCAATACTGAACCGCACAAATCGAACCCAGTCGAAAGCTTTCAAACCCGTATCAAACCGAGAGATGAACACTCTTAGAGTAAAGAAATTTGAGCAAATAGCTCAAGTAGTGCACTGTAAAGACTTTAATTGTTCAGGATACCAAGTATTTATACAACTATTTTTAAATTAAACACACACGCATATATTATATATATAATTTACCAAAGATTACGAGGTCAAGTAACCCTCAATGAATATTAGGCCCGCCTATGATTTCAAAGGAGAGGAACCGTGTTATGATGAAATCTAATAAATGGATTTTTTAATATAAGGAAGATAGCATAAGACAGTTTTCTTTCTCATTCTTCTTTCTTTGGGTACGTTCAGTGGATTTTCAAAATTCTCTTGCACAGTCCATAGTTAGACTGTTTTAAAAATAGTAGAGCATGTATTATATTTCCTCACAGATTCCTAATTTATGAAGATGAGCAAGAAATCATAACGCACATATTCACCAAAAAATGCAGTGTTGTAAAAGAAAACCTTTTGTCAGATTTGGACAAAGAAAATCTCAAATACGACTTCTCATACTCATTTCATGGATTTGGTTTTATTAAAGAAGAGGGAAAATTTTGTGTCAAGAACAACATATATTTCAAGGGACATTAATATTTACGCTGGAGTTCACCTTTCTACCTCTGAAACATTTCATAATACTATCTATCTACCAACTAAAGCATTACAAAAACCAGTGTAAAGCCACTGATTATATACACAAATTGTGCTAGCTGGAAAAGGAAAAGGATTACTTCAAACTAAATATATCTTGACATGTTGCAAAATCACTTCAGAAGGCATAAGAGATAGGCAATCAAAAACAAACTGTAACCACTTAAAATCAACCAAGGCAAAGGAAATAATTGCTATGCTTCAAATTGATGATTGCAGGTTAATTCTTGAAACTCCCTTTCATTTTCAGAGAAGCCAACCATGTAGCTGACTAACTAGCTAAGGTTAGGAAGCAAATAGGAAATTCATAAAGTGAATAAGCACTTATATCCCAAGAAACTTCAATATGTCTTTACTCAAAATCCATTATTTACCAAAACGAAAACGTCGTCACCGTGCATTCTACTTTTATACATCCAAGTCAGATTTCAAACAGAGATTCTAAAAGAACAGTAAATTCATGGATCACATGCTTCAAACCAGAAGATGAAGCAGTGGTTTTCTACTGCAAGGACAAAACATGAACATAGAGACTCCTTCAGCTCAATGTAAGGTAACAAGGCTGTTTATGTAGGGCAGAAACTTTCTGCCAAGACCAGTACCGCCTGAACTCATCATAGTACGTTCAACTTTCTGCTCCCTGGGGTAATAAAAGTATATGAAGCTGCCTAGACGAATCACCACAGCATCACTGTTAACACAGGGTAGTACCTCGTATTCTAGAGTGTAACTCCTATTGGGTCCAAGATTGATGCTAACACTGCGCTTCAAGCTCATTTCCATGCCTTGGTAGATATCTATTAAGAAAACATTTCCAGACTCATTATAAGCAGTGATGTAGCATACCTCACCTTCCATCTGCGTCAAGGATCCATGTCCCCCAATAGGTATAGTAGGTAAATATATAATCGCAGGGAGCTCATCTTTTACAGCAAATGCCAGTACTTCATTTGATGCCGTCTCATAGTAAGCAACTCCCTTCATATACAATCCCCCACCAACAAGACTTGAATTTTCTAACTCAGTACAGTATGCAGACGAGCACTTCCAGGAATTTGATTCTGAAGAATAAATCTCAAAGCCAATAATTGGCTGCCCAAGCAAAGGAAATGCGCAGATAACATGATAATACACCTCAATGTTACGAAGAGAAGGCTCAAATGCAAGAACAACTGCTGGTTCAGCTCCATGATAATACTGAGGAAGAGGGAGAATTTTCCAGTCTTGGGTTGCAGGATTGCAAACATAATACTTGTCCCACCCCTGACAAAGGAGCAAGCCGTTGCAAGAGCTTAGGATCTTGACCTTTTCAGGCAAGAAATGAAGGGCTGGGTTAGGAACTCCACTTGCAGAATGGTCAAGAGATATGAATCTAGAATCCCATCCCATCTTCGAATCTTGATAGAAGTAGCCCGAAAGACTCTGGCATAAGAAACTTTGTTGGAAGGTCAATAAGGGACCACCTATCCATTTATCCCATTCTTTGGATACAGCCCTAAACTTCATCAGCGATTTAGCAGGAAGGAAAGGAAGCACATGTTCCTTCACCACATCTTTGAGCTTCATGTCCTCTTTCCTCACGACGTGTGCAGGAAATTTCTCCTCTTCCATCTGATAAGTGGCAGTAAAGTCATAATCTGCAAACTGCAGTTCAAGAGGAGAGACTTGTCAAAAGAGGTATAGTAATTAAAATGAAGAGATTTTGTTCCCATAGACTCATTTAGTTTCTTCTTCGAAGAAGTAATTATTTGACAAAGCATCTTAAGTAAACCCAAAAACAGGGACACACAAAAGCAGAAAGATTATTTCTATGAAGCAGAAAGGTCTGACAATGCCATTCTCAAGAAAAGAAGGGACTAAAGAATAGCTAATCATGAAACATAATGAGATATTCTCTTGTATATTGCATGAATGGCGAGTCAAACACGTTCATCATCACAAAAATAAAAGAAAATGGGGAAGAAGAGGGTAACGTATGAGAACTAAGCAACACCACTTCAAAATGTCATTCAATATTTTTTCCAAATATGACTCGGAGATAACAGCATATGCCCATTATAACTTCTGTCTTAAAACACCAAGGAAGTACGCAATCTACTTAAGAAGAAAAAAGACCTTAACAAACAATAAAATAAAACAAAAGAGTTCCTATTTTACTCTTTTACCCTGAAAGAGCAATTCACAGATAAGTTTGAGACCTATGTGCTTTCATGGAAAAGAAGATTAATCATTTCATAAAGAGTTTGAGCTAAGAAGAAAAATAAAAAGGTTAAAACATACCAAGTGAAGTCCACCTTTCTGAGGTTTAGTTGCTGAGGAAAATACCTTGAAGGTATCAGGAATATTATCGTTCCATTTATCAGGAATATTATCATCCCAGTTATCAGGAATATTATTGTCCCATTTATCAGTGGCAATGTCATAGCCTGCTTCAGAGAATTCCATTTTTTTTCTGCAATAACAAAATAGTCATTCCCAATTGCATAGGTTACTTATATATCAGCAAGAAAAATATTTGGTCACTGCAATAAAAATGTGCTTTGACACATCAAAGATGGGTAAGTTAGTGACAATGGCAACAATGCAAGTATAAAACGTGAAAATGTCTCTGGAAACTGAAGTGCATCCATCCTAAAATACATACGGTGCTTTAGTTACTAGTAATTAGTTATGATTTTGGTTCTTACTGTATCCAAATAAATCACATATAATAAAGTTAATGGAAACATGCTCTTTTGGTACTTCTTTAACAAATTATCATAAATTGACTAACTTCATTGTTAAATCATGTGGCAAGTAAGATAAAAGCACATAATTCTGGTATGAAAGAGTTAAGCATAAGATAAGAGGAGCTTAGAATTGGCCAATAACTAAGAGACAAACCTATCATTTTACTAGAGAAGTTTTTGCTGAATAAGAAATTCCAATCTAATAGGGAAGAATGTACATGTTCCATCCAAGTAATACAAGACACAAATGACTAGTCTTTGGTTTCAATCTTGATAGATGAAGACTGAAGAGTAAAAGTAAAAGGCCATTCAATGGACATAACAGGCAAGAAAAATAATCATATATCTCAGAGCCTTAAACATAATGAAAAAATAAGTAAATGAATTTAACTCTACTACCTGTAGCCTCTGCTCGAGAAGGAGAAAAGATAAAACACATTAAGGGGAACAAAAAGAGAAACTGAAGAAACGAGAAATACAGACAAACCCTTGTTGCAAATTTCAAACAAACAGCATGTATGAGGACCAAAGGACAAAGATAAGCAGTTTAATTCAGAAATATACATGCAGTGTGAGTGCTAATTCCTTGAAATTTCTGCTAAAATTCCACTATCTTTCTTTTTCTTGTTTAATTCTAATCAGGAAAAAACAGAGAAAAATATAAAGATTAGAATTTGGCAGAAGTTTCATGGAAACAGCCACTTATATTGTACTACACCAAATTCTTCCCAAAGAAACTATTAACAAAGACTAAGACTTTGTATCAAAGAATTTGAAAATGATATCTTTTTTACATATTGGCATCTTGTTCCCATACAGTCGTCGCTAGGGTTTGGTGTGGCAGAAAAGCACTAATTCTTGTTGGCATAAACAAAATGGAAAGTATACAGTCCAAGAAAATTTAGTCAAAATATTTACACAAAGGTGAAACAGAAACCCATCAAGAAATTAAAGTCAAAGTGCAGATCATAGAAGTCAATATCATACAAAACAGGGCATCTCATCGGAGACCAGAATTAACTTCCAATATTCATATACATAAACAGGGCAATTAAATCGTTTAGAACTATCAACGATTTGCGTAAAAAGAAGAACCCATGAAAGAGACGTTCTTAGAATCACACAGAAAAAAGAAGAAGGAGAAAACAAGGGAATCAAAAACAGATTACATACATTGGAAACGCAGAAATACGAAAAGAAAAGACAAAATTAAGAAATTATTGATAGCGAAAACGACCAGGAATCGAATCGAAGTTACACATGCAATCACAATTACATGATCAGATATAATTTAGATGAACAACTTACACAGTGCTTGAAAAAAAGAGAGAAGACAGAGAGAGACAAACCAAGTCGTAAAACCCAAAGAACGAAAGAGATTAATGAAGATGAGAGAAGAGAGTCAGTCCGTGCGGAGTGAATGAGAGTTGTGAATTCAAAACTGGTATGTGGGGTTTTGTATAGGAGACTGAAACTGAGGAGGAGAAGATACTTTATATACCTTCGGCAATAAGTAAGAAATGGGAGGGGGTCACGTGGCTAAATTTCATTGGTTCACTCAGTCATTCTTTAAGTCAAGTTTCCGTTGGAGTCTTCCTAGCGGTTACACATTACTTGAGAAATAGATACTTTCATCCAAATAAGGCGCTTTTAACCCAATAAACTCTCAACAGAAATTAAATCACGATGTATAATATTTAATTAGCAAAAATAAGTATAATATCTCCAAAATTTATTTTGATTAAGATGTATAGATAGTAAATTCATAAAATTCAATCCTTTCACGAATTTAATAGATTTTGTCTAGTTGCAATGATGGCAAGCTCTAGTGAAACAAATGGCAACAAAATCAAGCATAAATTCTCAAAAATCCTTATTTAATCCCTTCAAAAAAAAACTTTTAAAATTTTCAATTTAGGTACTTTTCCTATCCAATTAATCACATTTAGAATAAATATATGATCGTGCATTTTATCCTTCGTGAACAAGTTCTCATAAATTTATTGTTAAACTATAAGAGTATGTAACTATTCTATTTTTATGGTTATGTAAAAGGACACAATTCTGCTAATTGAAGGTTAAGTATAAGATAACCAAAATTTATAACTTTCCTATATAAGTGTTTAGTGAATCAGAAAAACCATATGTAGCATAACACTCTGGTCCATAGTTCCACCCAAGTAATATTAACATAAATGATTTAACAGCTTGTTTGGATGGTTGTTACGTATCGTGTCATAATGTATCATATCGTATTGTATTATATTGTAATGTATCGTTTGATGAATACAATATTTGGATGGATTGTATCGTTTTGGCCTCTTTTTTTTTTTTCATGGAATCATGCACGTGTGATATGATGAATAAACTTGAAATATTATAAAGAAAAATTATGATGCGGTATATAAAAAGGTAGGGTAAATGATAAAATAAAATTATTTAATAATAATGAAGGGTGAGATTGAGAGAAAAATATAAGGAAACGACGCGACCACACCAAATCGGTCGTTACATAAAGTGACACATTTCATCGTTACGTAACAATAGATTTAACGATAAATACAATAAAATTTAATAACAATCAAAACAAATATTGTATTTAAAGTAACAATACCATACGATAGGTAACAACCATCCAAACAAGCTGTAAACTCAAAACGAAAAAAATCAGCCAATGAACATAAAAGGGAGAAAGAGCCCACAGATTTACAGAAGGAAATAGAGGAAATTTTTTCTTCGACCAAAAAACTTAGCACAAGGAGGAGAAGAAAAGAAAAAATGTCTTTCAGAGAGAGAATCAGAGAAGTTGAAGAAAAGAGACTTTCAGAGAAATCCTTGTTGAAAATGTCTATCCAACGCCCATGCATAAGGACGAAAAGTCAAGACACTAGCTAGAAGCAGTTTAAGATTAATATATATTTTAAAAATAATAAAGAAAGAGAGACGAATTGGAAATTTGGCAGAAAATTCACGGAATCGGCATCTATATTGTTTTAACAAAGACAACTAGTGTCATTTTGACCAAGACTCTGTATCAAAAGAATTGAAATTATATCAGTATCACATAGTACCCAGCTTGACTCAAAGTCCAAATATTAAAATGAACTCTCCTATCATCTTAACTACGGTTTTGTTAATTCATCACATAGTAGAAAACCACCAATAAAAAGGAAGGAATATAATGAATAAATTGCTCAATATTTATAAACTAAAAAACAAAGGCAACAAGAAAATCTAAGTGAACATAGCATCTATCAGATTTCCAATCTTCGTATAATTTCATGCAAAAACAGGGATTGACCCATATGAGGAATCCAATATATAGATATCACTTCTTTTTTCTTATTTTGATGGCGGGTGAAAATTTTTTTTCGAAAAATATTTTCTAGTGTTTGATTAGAGAGTAGGAAAATAATTGTGTTTGGTTAGAGATTAGGAAAATAATTTTTATGTCGCTCTCCTTATCCCCTTCCCCAAGTCCCCATGTTTCTTATGCTCCCCTTCCCCCTTCCAAATTCAGTAATTTAATATTCTTCTAAAAATTCACACAAGCCTAAAAGAACTAATGTATTGCTTTACTTTTTACTCGTAAATAACGTTGATATTTGTACTCCATAACTAAAAATAAAATACTCTTTTTTGGTTAAAAAAGAAAGTACTCTTTCTACATCACGAAAACAAAATGGTATTTATTTTGTTGAAATGAAAGAAAATACTGTTTTTTACATCCTGATAAGAAAATACTCATTTTGTTGAAATGAAAGAAAATACTTTTTCTACATCACGAAAAAAAATAAGTACTTTTTGTATATCACGAAAAGAAAGTACTTTTTTTATTAAAAATAAATTATACATGAAAAGAAAATACTCATTTATTAAAATGGAAAAAGTACTCTATTTATATATAAAAAAAATACTATCAATAATATTTCTATTTAGGGTAAGGGTAGAGTGAGGGGTGGGGTGGGGGTAGGGTACGGTGGTGTTAGGGTGGATTGGGGTTGTGGGGTGGGTAGGTGGGGGTGTGGGTGAGTTTGGAGGGATGCAGAATAGAGCGAGTAATGTTAAAAAAAGTTTTAGAAAATATTATGCAGAATAGAGTGAGTAATGTTAAAAAAAGTTTTAGAAAGTATTTTTTTCTCGAAAAAATATTTTTCATCAATTAAATGAAAATGAGTTTATGCAAAAAAATATTTTCAAAATATTTAAACCGGTAAAATTAAAAATATTTTGCCAAAAATATTTTCCATTATACCCGCACACACCCTAAACCGTCAAAAATTTCCCAAGACTATTACAAAAGATAGACAGAAACAGATTGAAATATAAGAGATGGAAAAAACGAGGGATTCAAAGAAATTATCGAATAAAAAAAATAAAATAAAAAGAACAGATGACATACAATCGAAAGAAAGACAAAAAACAAACAAGAAAAGTATTAATTCTGATTGCCAAAACGATCAAAAATCTTGAAACTGAAAACAAAATCAAACAAGTAATCACAATTAGAACATAACTCACATAGCTAGCGCAGTGCAGTCCTTTTTTTTTTTTTTGATCAAGAGACAAATCCTGGAGAAAGAAAACAAAAACGAAATTGAGAAATTGGTGATCAAGTTTGAGAGTATTGCTGAAATTTTTGATTTGGAGAAGTAAGCAATGGGAGTGGTGAGTTCAAAAATGGCGAAGGAGTTTTTAATATTGCAATCTTCGGCAATAAAGAGGAAATTGGAGGGGTTACGTGCTTAATCTTTATTCGCTTTACCCACTCACCTTTTTAAATCAAGTCTCCCTTGGCTTTTTCCTACAGTTTTCTACTCCATATTCTTACCAAAGAAACAAAATGGAAATTCTCAGAATTTAGCTTGAGAAATAGGGTGGGCGTTACAGAGGATTTTTTTTTATTTTTATCGCAATTAATTAATACTACGTATTATTAATTACCTAAATCGTTATAAGTAATACTACATATTGAGTGCAGACAATTTTTTTTATTAAGGTAATTAGAGGGTGCCCGTGGCAAATTTATTTAAGGATAAAAACTTATTCGCATTGGATGCTTACACCAAACCAATAGATACATGACATGTGTCTTGCATATGGATTTCAATCATTTAATCGTGATAAATTATATGCATTCTTATCTAATTAAATTAATTAGTCATAGTGAGTTAATATTGTTAGGTGTAACCACCCGGTGTGGGTAAATATTTTTATGCCATGACTTAGCCATTTAAAGTTTATTTGGGTTAAGATAGAGTAAATGTTTGTAACTTGACTAGGGTGACGCGAGGCTAGCTCTTTTCTAAATTCTTTAAGAGTTAGAAGAAGTAATTTTATATATAAGCACAAAAATTTTTCTCTTTCCTATCTAACGAGGGACAAAGTTCTTTTGTTAAAGGGACTAATTCAAACTTTTATTTCTCTCTATTTTTTTCCCCATTATTTTTCATTTACACTCTTTTATTTTAATTAATAAAACTCAACATATATTATTAGAGAAAATCACGGGAAAATAAAACAATGAAGCAGGGAATTAAATATCTTGCCTATTTTGGCTCAATTAGAAAAGAGACTACAAAGTAAACAAACTAGTAGGATTTCTTCCTCAATACTACCTCAACTTTTCTTGGTCAAACTATGCACCAAAAAAGGAAAAATGATCCCCAAATAATTTTCCTAACAAAATATAAGAAAAATGGGAGAAACTTCCTCTCAGTCGTTTCGCCTGACCACTAAGTTAAGTAGGAGAGATGAATGATCATGTAAGAAAAATACTATCAATAAATATTCGGTAATATTATCACCAGAATCTGATCCTAAGTTCCCTATAGTTCAAAATGCAGACATAGAAATTATTGTGACCGATGTAATTTTAACATTTCTTGGGGAGCAAGAAACGTCACTCTAGACATCCCATTGCATTGATAAATAGGTAATGCATATTTAATAAATATAACTCCTAGCACGATTAAATAGTGGTTTTGACATAGTAACATTTGACTTTTCCTTGTACAAGTTATACACATAGTTCAAATCATTTTTGTTTGAGTCGTTAAAAACTCGTTTCTTGAATTTGGTCATCAATTATTGTCTTATTTCATATTTCTACCCCAGTGAAAAGTGAATACTTCTTTTCTGTTAATTTATTCGTCTCTTTGTGTAACGAATTTGTTCCAAGTTCCAACTCCCAGCTTTTAAATTAAAATTGGACAACTATCTACATTCATGGATTATTCTAATTTTCATGTTTGCCAGAGGAATCACATAGTTGGGTTAAGAGCATTTGGAGTCCGTCTTACACTTTGGACAGCGTTTCTCTACCTAACCACAGAAAGCAAAAGTATAGTGGTGTTGTATTGTAAAAAAACATTTTACCAATATACATGTTTTTTTAAACTAGTATTTACGAACGTCTGTTGCACGTTAATAATGACACGTGATGGTCTAAATATTTATTTAAATGAAAAACAAAAAAAATTAATTAATGAGAAAATTTTTATGTATAATAATATAACGATTATTTAAATGCAAAAAATATTATTACATTAGCATAATGCATGAATTTAAAATAAAAGAACAACATCAATACTTACACAAATGATCCATTTTATCATGTTAGTTAGATTATGTATTATAGTTTAAAAGTATTTAATATGATGGTACTTTAACAAAACACTTCTTTGTGGACAATATTTTTTTGTGTATGTTTTTTCCTAATGGTTTGGTTGCTCTGACTTAACCAAAACTCTTGTTATCGATCTTGATATCCCTCTTGAAAGTACAACATACAGTTGTTTGTGCAAGAAAACGTATTGCAATAAAATAGTTCAATATTTAGTATGCTTGTCCCTGTACTTTATTTGTTATATTTGCAAAACATAAACATACTAAAAATTATTTCACACAAATTTAAAAGGATATTCCGTAGTTTCGGAAGACAAAAGTTGAATTTAGGGATAATAATATACTTAGAAGCACATTGACGGTATCATATTTTTGCATGTATGATGTTATTGACACAACTTCTATATACCATATGTGTGCTATTACATAAGCTATTCGATGTATCTAAGTTTTCCAATAGCATGACAGACATATTTTTTTTTCAAAATTAACCTATATATAATGGAAGATTAATTTTAACTTAGTCTATTATATATACGGTGACACTAACATACATAAGAAATAATAAACTTAACAACAAACATATATGGTAGAAGGTCATTTGGTATTAAAGTATTTAAGTATTCTTCTTGTGGTAATTTTTTTTGGTAACTAAACTTTTATTACCAAGTAATATTTTACACTGTTTTGCTATAGCTTGTTCTGCACATAAGTCCCAGACTAAGCTACTTCTTCCTTTTCTCTAATCTCCATGCTTTCTATCTATACATTTCCTAAACAGTAGGATATGAATTCAATTCAATCAGTTTTGTTTTCAGACATTTCTTTATATTTCCTCTACAATGTATATCTTGTGTTAAGCTTCTAGTAATCGTTTCAGCAGTCCCCTGTATTCCTTGAAAGATTCTAGCATTCCTTTCTTTCCAAATATAGTATATACTACTAACCAACATCATTCTATATATTTCAGCAGTTGCACTTCTACCGCGACAGTGTTGTTCAGCCCATTGCAGCTCATGGTCCCAATCCATAACTGTTTTATCAATCTGCATCCATCCTAGCATAGCAACCCATATTCTTTTTGAGAATGTGCATACAAAGAATATGTGATTCATGGTTTCAGCTTCTGTATTACATAATGGACAAGAATCATCTTCTATATAACCCCATCTTTCAGTATATCCTTTATTTGGAGTCTTCTGTGAGCAGCCAAGTATCCTATGAATATCCATTTTGGTAATCCTGCATTGTTCCAAATGATCTTTCTCCATGACACTTTGCTGAATTCTCCTCTATTCTTCAAGTACACATCTTTAATACTGAAGTTGTTCATTCTAAGCACATCATCCTCTGTGTATCCAGCTTATGCAAAATACTTCTTGGCTTTAAAGATTTTTTGAGTCATCCAGGAGGCCTGCTTTAGTTCAGTCCCCCAGCCAGGTTTATATTTTTTACAGTATGTATGGACCCATTGCACCCATAGTTTATCTTTTTTCTTGCACAAGTTCCATAATAGCTTGCACATTGCAGCTTTATTCCATGTGCATATATCCAGCAAGTTCAAGCCACCTGCTACTCTTGGATAACACAGTCTTTTCCAAGCTATAAGTGCCTTCCTTGTATTCTGCACATTTCCTATCTATAAGAACTTTCTACAAATGCTTTCAATCAGCAGGATGACTTTTTTTGGCAATAGGAAGATTTGAGACCAATATACTTGGATGGAGAATATGATGCTTTTCATAAGTTGACTCTTCCTAGATAGGTTAGGAACTTAGTAGTCCAAGATTGGATTCTTCCTACCATCTTCTCAAGTAGTGGTTGATATTGTAGCAATGTCATTCTTTTAGTGCTCAAAGGATACCCTTTGAGAAGCCTAGTAATGTTAATATCTCTTGTTGGATGTCATCTCTAACTCCTCCAAAGTAGATAGAACTCTTCCCTATATTAGCAACCGGACCTGACGCTTGTGAGAATTCTTGAAAATATTAGAACAACATCTTCACAGATATATAGTCACTTCGACAAAAAAGTAGAAGGTCATCAGCAAAACTCAGCTGAATTATGTTTAATTTAGCACATTTTGTGTGAAAATTAAAATCTGGATTCCTCTATAAGTTCTTCAGCAATCTTGTCAGATATTCCATAGCCAAGACAAATAGATAGGGGGATAGTGGGTCACCCTGCCTCAATCCTTTTTTTTGCTTTAAAAGGTACTGTGTGCTGACCATTTATAACTACGGAATTTGACACACTTCTCATACATACCATAATCCAATCCACAAACTTCCTCGACATTTGTACGTTCCTTAGCACATGCTCCATGTAGTCCCATTCTATAGAATCATAAGTTTTCTTCATATCTACTTTTAACATGCATCTAGGAGATATACCCTTCCTGCCATAGCCTTTAACAAGATCATGGCTCATTATTATATTGTCATTAATCAGTCTCCTTGGTACAAAGGCTGCTTGATTTCATCCACAATATCATTGATTATGCCTTGCAGCCTATTTGTTAGGACCTTTGAGATAATCTTATATATTATGGTGCAGCAAGAAATTGGCCTGAAATCTGAGACTCTATTTGGATTTGGTATTTTAGGAATTAAGGTTACTGTGGTGCGGTTGATTGGGTGATATAGTATGCCTTTAGAGAAAAACTGCAACATTGCTTCAGTTATCTTCTCCCCAACTACAGGCCAAGCTTTTTTGAAAAATAGTGCATTAAAACCATCACAACCTGGTGCTTTGTTGTCACTTATCCCCATCATTGCTTTGTATATTTTCTGCTTTGATACATCTTCTATCAACTGCTTCTGCTGTTGGCTGTTGATTAGTGGTTCTTCTCTCATTATTGCAAGTTTGATAGTTGGAAGTTTTCCAACTGTTGATCCTAATAATTGTTTATAGAATCCCATTATCTCCTCTTCTACCTCCTCTTTTGTCTGTGTCACTATTCCATTGCTTCTTGCTAGTTTCTGAATTTTGTTTTGAGAGCTCCTGGTCTTCATGCTGGCATAGAAATAGGCATTGTTGCCATCTCCTAGTTTTAACCATTGTACTCTTGATTTTTGTTTTAGTATGCTTTCCTCCACCCTTAGCCATTTCTTCAACTTTAATTTTAGCTCTTTTTCTGCTAGAATCTTGTTTTCTGGTTGACCACGGCTCCTTATTTGCTCTTGTATGATGCATAGTTTCTCTCTGCATTCTGTGATCCTTCCTCCTACAACATTATATTCATCTGCATTCAGTTTCTTCCTAGCTTGCTTCACCTTCTTCAGTCTTTCCCAAACATCTCTTATTTTGTTATATGTACTGCTCCCTTCCCAGGCTTTGTTTACTATCTTCAAAAAATCTTCATGATCAGCAGGATGGTTCAGGAACTTGAAAAGTTTAGTCCTTGAGTCTTCATTATCTTCAAAGGTGATACTCAATGGTGAGTGATCAAAGCATCCCAGATCCATTACCCATACCTCTAGGTGAGGCATTTTTAGCATTAACTAGTGCCCTATCAATCCTGTTGTATGTGTGTCCATTTGTCCATATGAAACTTCTTCCATTAGTCCTCAATTCAGCTAATGCAGTATCCTCTACAAAATTATTAAAGTCTTTCACTTCCATCTCTTGAACATGGTTCCCAACTGGCTTATCCTCCCTATTCCTTATAGTATTGAAGTCACCTATGATCAGCCATGCCCCTTGTATTTTGCTATTGACTTGCAGTAAATCCCTCTACAATATCTCTTATCCTCCATAGTATGTAGTCCATAGATTGCTGTAAATTCAAACCCCACATTCATGTTCCTGATAAGGATTGCAGCATGAATGAGTTGGTCTGTCTTCTCTAACACTATACATTCTACTTCCCTACCATCCCATATCAACCAGACTCTCCCTTTACTACTGTGCTCATAGTTAGCTAACCACTCCCAACCTAAAGTGATCCTCCTTATTATTTGACTAGCTTTTTGCTCCTTCGTTTTATGTTCTAGTAATGCCATCATACTAACCTTATTATTTCTTATAAACTTCTTTAGTTCCTTCTGTCTTGGAGTCTTATTCAGACCCCTAATATTCCATGTTATCACCTTCATACTGGAATGAATATAGCATATGAACCCCCTTCTACCTCCTCCTGCCTCCTTTGTCTACTCGAGCCTTCTACTCGAGCCTTCCCCCAATTGACTTAGGTGTAATTGTTGTAATCCTGATTCTGCTAATATATTAAAACCATTGATGCTATTAATTGCATCCTCCTCCATTTTCTATTTGTTTCTAGCTATAGACTTCCCTGTTGCCTTTGTCCAGCTCTGCTCACCTTTTTCACTATCAATCCTTGTATTTGAGTCATCCTTTGTACTGGTTATCCCCATTGCCGGTTGGTTTTTGTTAACAGCTATTGATTGATCTTTCTTGTCATTGCTTCTTTCTTTTGGAAGCCACTCTTGTCTCTGCTTTTGTTATTTTACCTTAGTCTTTGCATCTGTTGCTCATCCTTTCCACAGCTATGCCCAATTTGCCTACAGCTCTGACAGAATTCTGGCACCCAAATTGTAGGCTACTCTTTGACTAAACTCTCTTCCATTTGGATCTATTACTTTGATGAATTTTGGGAGTTCTCTTATTATATCCATCTCAATCAAAACTTGCGCATAGGTAACTCGATCCAACTGAGCAGTGCAGACATCAACGTACAATGGGATCCCTAAACCACTACTAATTCTGCTTAGAGATCTAGCTCCCCAGCAATTCAAAGGGAGGTTTGGAAATCGCACCCACACTGGAATTGTTTGCAGGATCTCCTTGCTCACATCAAAATTCTCCGACCAAGCCTTCACGATCATTGGCTTAGTACCTAGCATATGTGGGCCAGAGTATAATACTTCATCCCTATACACCATTGAATTGAATCTTATAATGAAATATCCCTCATTATGGTAGTAGATATTAGGTTTAGCAGTAAAATTCCATTCCGCTGTGATGTATCACTCCATGGTTCCAATTGATGGTGTAATTCCAACTACATAGAGAATTAAAGCTTGTTTCCATTTCCTTGTCTCTTCTTCCGTTTTTTCTTTACACAATTCCACAATAATTTATCCATTTTTTATAGTCAGTGCAATGAAATTTAGATCCATACCTTTTGACGCCAATTTGTTCCCGGCAAATAGATTTGTCCAATTCCTCTAATTCGTCACTTTAGTTACAACTGGAACTTTATTTTTGTTTTTATCAGCTTGCGATATACTCTTATTTTCCTTTTAGCATTCCCGACATCTTCCGAATTCCTCGCGATCTCCTCTACTAGCTGAGTTCGATTGTTGTTAGATTGCATGTCATTTCTCCCCTGGTTAGATCCTCCAGTTTGTACTTTAGCAGCAGAATTGACCTTCTCATTCTAATTCATCACTACAGGACTTGTTGCATGCAGTATTTTCAGAGCTTCCTTCATGGTTAATAATGGCGGCCACTGTTCCATTGGGTCTATCTATGTATTCACCACCTCAACACTCCACTTCTTTGCACCTTGAGGATTTCTAGCTTCCATAATGTTTCCTATCGGAATTTCCATCGCAAGTTTCCTAGGTCTTCCCCTCCCCATTGTTGATCAGCGTATGTTAGCAGGAAATGCTTATCATGTGCCGAGAGAGAACTTTAGAGAGAGTTCTTGTAGTAATTATTGGTATCATTTTCTATTGAGTCAAAAGCTGAAAAAAGTATTTTATCTTTATTGTAAAATTTTGCAATCAATCTTTTATTTAGTCGATCAACATATTCATTTCTGCTAGTTAAGATATCTTTTTAATTCTATCATGCGATTTGCACAAATTATATTTTAATCTGATGATAGAAATATTTTTCTTATTAAATGCACTAATATTACCATTGGGATTAATAACTAAGTGTTCAGGAAAAATCAAATCATCTTTTATTGGATGTTCTTCTTCGTTTCTGACTTGAAGCAAGAAGATACATAATACTGGATCTGTTCTTACTTTATATTTCTTATCATTTGAATCTTTTTCATTTGAGGACATAAGTGTAACTTTGAGAAGCTAGCTTTCACAGTCTCTGTTCTGTTGATTTTTGAACTACTCGTAGTACTTGATAGAAATAACCTCCCAAACCATTAATTTTCCATCAGACGGTTCATTAATAAGAACTACAGATAATTATTTCGACCGTTTGACGCTTTGCCATAAGTGCTTCATCCCATATTATAAATGTTGCTTTCTTTATAAATTTAGCACTATTACTCTACTTTGATATATTTGTGATGGTTATTTAAGTTGTTTGAAGAGGTATATCACACCTGAAGTGGGTGGCCTCACAGTAAAATCATTTTTGTACACCGGTTCTATTATTGCTAATAGTGTCATGCCTCTTGATATGATATTTGCAAGTAATGCATGACATAGAAATATTATTTCGATTCCGTCGGAGGCATCTACAAAGAATAATTTCGTTATACCAGAGTCGACTCTTTATAATATAGTCTTGAAAACTTGTTCTTGATTAGGATTTAGCTTTGATTGTGCTTCCTCAGTCATTTGTATAGTATTTTGATTCTTAATAATATGCTAACCTTTTTACTTTGTATTCTAACGCTCCTTTTATGGAATAAATTTATGTATCCTAAGATTTTTTTTAACTTGACTAAGAATTTTACTCATATGATGAATTTAAAAAATAATTGAATTGGATTCTCCTTCTAAATAATTAATTAAAAAATTTAATTATTTAGTTTTAACATAAAAAATAATTTATTCTATATTGTTTTACATCTTAATATTACCTCATCTCTATTTTTTAATATTTAATCTTAATTATAATTCTAATCACTATAAATTTTATTTTCAAAGAGTAAAAGATTGATATGACATTTCACTTTTAGATCTTTATATTTGTGGAATCATTAGTGGTATTGACTCCTGCCAACCATTGTTTTTTTGAAATTTTTACCTCATATAGCAAATGTTGACACCTTATTTATTTTAAACAAATACCCTTTTAAAAAATATATTCCATAGCTAACTTTTAATTTTTATAGCCAAATATCTATTTATGGTCACTTCCTACCCTTAAGCCATAAAATGCGCTTTGTATTATTTTTCTTTCTCATTCTTTCATATTTTTCTCTAACAAAATTACCGTATTTAATGTACAACTTCTCTCTCTAGTTTCTCTCACTCACATCGTTATTCTCAAATACATTCTCAGAACCCACGATTCTTCACTTCCAATTTCTCTCACCCTCATCGCCATTCTCTTTCCCTTTATCAGAAACCACGATTCTTCACTTCTTCATGTGCATTGTCTCTCTCAATTTTCTATATTTGTTTCTCCAAATAGTTGTGGTAAATATTTAAGTTGTTAGATTTTTGCTTTTACTGTGTTTAATCAATTCATCTCTACTAATTTTTTATAAATAATTATAGGACAACACCAGTCAATGATAAAATTGCAAAGAACATGAAAAACCAGGACCTATAGGATAACAAACATAATCCGACTTTCATTCTACATTACTCCCTTCGGTCCATGATAAATGACCAATTTACTTTTCTATCTTGGTCCAAAATAAATATTCATTTATTGTTATGACCCAAAATCTAACCTTGATCATGATGGTGCCTATCGTATTACAAGGTAAGTCTATTCCCAATATATTACAACTAAACCGATTATAAGAATTTAATAAAAATATTTTCAACATTTGAATTTCTCATAAACTAAATCAACTCTAAATATAATTAATATAAAATATGGAAGCTTGCCCCAAGCATCGGGGTATCACTAAGTCATGAGTGTCCAAAGACCAAAACTATGAACTAAGAAATTTAAACTGTCTAACTGTCCAAAATAAGAAATGACAAAAAGAGTAGCAAGGTCCTGCGGACACTAGTAGCTATCTTGTAATCTCCACAGATAGCCGGCTTGAACTCAACGACCGCCACGCTCTAACTCACCTGGATATGCACATAAAGTGCAGGGTGTAGTATGAATACAACCACCTCAGTAGTAACAGAAATAACTAAGGAACTGAGCAGTAGTGGTGAGCCAAGCAAAATAATCCAATTATTTATTTTTCAAAATTTAAAAATAACTGGAATAAATAGGTAAATTCCATAACTCAATAAATGCCACAAAGAAATTTAATAGATAAATGTAGCAACAACACAAATAAATACAACCTCACAGTAGTGTCACTCCATCACTCATCACTCGCACTAAGTACTCAACACATTCAGCACTCTACGCTCATTGGGGGTGTGTACATACTCCGGAGGGGCTCCCAAATCCAAAGCGCTAAGCACGGACAACTCACGTGCCATCATATTAATACCTGTATCCACACGGTCAATTCACGTGCTACGTGGACAACTCATGCGCTATGGTATCAATATCTGGACCCGCACGGTCAACTCACGTGTTACGCGAACAACTCACATGCTATGATATTAATATCCTCACAACCAGGCCCTCGATCTCCCTCAATCAGGTACCACACGGACAACTCACATGCCATTATATAAATACCTGGATTCACATGGTCATCTCACGGACTACACGGACAACTCACTCGCTATGGTATCAATACTTGGATCCGCACGGTCAACTCACGTGCTATGTGAACAAATTATGCACTATGGTATAAATACCTGAATCCGCACAGTCAACTCACGTGCTAAGTGGACAACTCACGTGCTATGGTATTAATATCCTCACAACGAGGCCCTTGGTCTTACTCAATCATGTACCTCACTGGCCTCACCATCATCAACAAATAAGGGAACAAAACCCGCATCAAGTATTACAACATATTAGCAAATAATAGAGACTGAGGTAAACATGCACAATACTTTCTATGATTGAGTACAAATAATTTGAGCATGAATAAAGCCTAAGCATGATCTCTAACATGAAGAAAAATAAGTTCAACAATAAGTAAACACATTGTAAGGCCCCAAAAAATTTCGCTAAGTAATTTAGAATTTCGTGGTGCCAAGTAGGCTAATTATAATATTTCATGTGCTATTAACATGATGGGGCATCAATTGGATTTAATAAATAAGTATATAAGTCTTATAGTGTGTAATGTGGGGTCTAATGGTTGGCCTAAGTCTAAGTCAAAATGGAAAATTTCATAATAGGCTAAAATTCCAAATGAGTTCGCACAAGTCCACAATTTGGACCATCATATATAAATATATACTCCATCTGTTTCAATTTATGTGAACCTATTTCCTTTTTAGTCCATACCAAAAAGAATTACCACTTTCCCAATTTAGAAACAATTTACCTTTATGCAATGATTTATAGCCACACAAAATATATGTGCTTCATTTTACACCACAAGTTCAAAAGTCTTCTCTCTTTTCCTAAACTCTGTACCTAATCAAATGGGTTCACATAAATTAAAACAGAGGGAGTATAAGGTTTTATGTGGTTAACAACCTATTAAATGAAACGTCTTTGAGTCTAGTTTCTAACGCTTCAAACCATTCGTCATTTGGACATTCCTACACAAAGTTATGGTCAAATTACTAAAGACTGGATTTGCGACTAATTTTGCGATCGCAACACGACTATGCAGACCGCATAATGAAGCAATGTCGGGCAAAACGTTATGCTGTCGCATGTTGATTATGCTGTAGCATAATCGATCATGCTATCACATAATGATTATGCTGCAAGAATGCTACCCACATTTTGATTATGCTATAGCATAATTGCACCACATATTTGACTTCGCGGGTTATTTTTGGAAGTTTTCATATCCAAACCCACTTTGATAAATAAGCTTCGAGACTTCATTTGGGACTATTTTATACTAAATCTAGAGAGAGGTGAGAGCATTTTATAGAGAGAAAGAGGGAACCTAGCCTCTTAATCGTCAATCTTGTGCAAACCCTCAAGAATCAAGCATGCTAATCTCTAGCTCACTATCTTCCGGGTAAGTCCTACTTCTAATATTTTATATATGAGATTATGAGTTCAAAAATATATTGTGGGGTTAGAAATAGTCCATGCATGTGACACTAAGCTATAGTATGTGGGATTAATGAACTATTTGGGTAGTTCTTGATAAAATTGGATAAGAGAAGAAGGAATTTCCGTTGTAGAACCTTATAGTCTATTTCATATAATTAGGCGTTTGGTGAAATTTCCAAGAGAGTTACACCATGGGAAATCTCTCTAAATTTTTAATTGATTTTCGCTTTCTCCTTATATATTATTACTGCTAGAGATGTTGATGCATTGTAGTAACTTAAGGAAAGCTTTAGTAACTTAAGGAAACCTTAAACAAGGTATGTATGGCTAAAACCCCCTCTTCTTATAAATCGAGCTTCCATGGTGTCCATGCAAATATTGTAAGTCCGAAATTTGATTGATGTAGTACTTGTTATTTCAAAGGAATTGGTGTTGCAAGATATATGTAAAAGGTATATCTCAGTGTTTTCAATATGCTATTCTTGGTAAATTGAGGATATGTGAAGAATGTGAACTATGTGCTAAAATGCCTAGTTTTCAAGTCAAGTTTAAATTGAGATTGTTATGCCAAACTATGTGAAGTCCTCTATGTACAAAGATGTTTGAAGTAAATCAAATGAATTTGGGAAATAGAGTGTGGCGAACGTGCTGAGAACTTGAATTATAATTGTGCATGGTGATGCCTATGACATGAGAAAATATAAAACAGATTATAAAATGAGCGTTGACTTTGCTTTCTACAAATGACTTCATTAATAAAGTGCCCTAAAGGCTTTATACATAATTTATGCCCATAAGTGGCTGTTCAAGATAATGTTTTGCCTTATAAGTACATCCAATGTGACCCGAGTTGTTACATACTTCGATGTTAAAATTGTATATTGTCGTGATTGTAAAAGAGTAATTTAAAAATAATTGGTGTAATTGCATGTTTATGCCTTTGATGTGTGTTTCTATGTTGGTTTGGTGTGTCCCCCTCCTTTTTGGAAGAATCCTTTGTGTTTAAAGTTCCATTGCTAATGAACTTGAGGTGTATGGTTTCTAAAATATTGTATATGCCCATGATTCATGATTTCTCTCATGTGTACTTGACATCTTGGATTGAATGGCTTGTTGTTGAAATTGATATTGATATAAAATGTGGGGGAAAAGAGCTCGAATTATGAAATGTGGCCTAGTTCCAAGTATGATGTGATAATTGTGGCCCCAAGTGTCGATAAAATAATAAAATAATATATGTGAAACAAAAATTGAAGTGAGATGATTATTAGAAAAGGGTAACATCTTGGTAAGACGGCTTAGCCGATCGGGCCGTGATCGGACGCCATGCTACACACATGGTGGCATTGTACTATTATTGGAACTGGAAAGTGAGAATGAATTTGTGATTGGGGTATACGTCTCAAATGAGACGGCTTAGCCAGTCAGGACGAGATCGGACTCCGCACAAGAAGGCGGTGGTATTGTGAATGATGGTGCAACAATATGAAATGCCCCAACCTAAAGCTATGGAAATTATGTGATTCTTATTATTTGATGATGTGGTGATTGTTTAAAGATATTGTTGAATCTTAGTGATTTCTTTGTTCTTGTAAGCTCCTTCTACTAAGATGGTATTTATGATTTCTTTGTTCGTGTATGATAGTTCCTTCTATTGAGATGGTATTTATGATTTCTTTGTTCTTGTATGATAGTTTCTTCTATTGAGATGGTGTTTATGATTTATTTTTCCTTGTATGATAGTTCTTTCTAATGAGATGGTGTTTAGTTATACATACTAGTGCTATTCAACGACACTAATGTCCCTTCTGCCTGGGGCGCTACACCTTTAAATGGATGTAGGTGGTTCCATAGCAGGCAGTGTTGGTCGCACCTAGTGAAGCATCTTCCTTTCAGCTAACTTGGTAAGCCCCACTTCATTTCAGGGTCCTGTACTGTTGTTTATCATGTACTTTGTATTTTGAGGTATAGCCAGATCCTTGTTGCCAACATTTTCATATTACTCTTCAGTTGTATTTAGAGGCTCCGTAGATAGGTTATGGGTGGTGTTTGGTATTGGAATTGAATTGGAAATATTGATATTTGGCAAAGATGTTTGTTTTTTTTCTTCTCATATCTATAAAATTGTAATATTTTCGACATTATGGTTTAAACTGCTAATGGAAATAAAATGAAAGTTATTAATAAAATATTTACAAGGTATGATTGATGGAGTTCATCTTCTCTTTATTCATGAATTAGTTTGGTTAGAATGAAACCTAACATGCTTGCTCAGTTGGGTTTACTCGGTTGAGCGCCGATCACGCTCCTCGATTTTTTGGGGCATGACAAACTTGATATCAGAGCCTAAGGTTTTAAAGTGTCTTAGGATGTCTCGGAGCCGTGTCTAGAAGAGTCCTTCTTATCAGTATATTGTAGACCACATCTATAAGTTGGAGGCTATTTGGACATTTAGGAATTTCACCTTTCTTTGATACTCTAGATCGTGCGGTAAAATCCAAGATTAGGAGCTAATTTTCTCGCTATGTCTTATTCTCAAGATGATTAATCTTGAAACCATAATCTACGAGTTTGAAGCAGTAAGAAGGGAATGGCCCCACCAGTGAATCTGAGGGAGATTGCCCAAAAGTTTGTTAGAAGAATGTATCGAGCCATGCAGGGATTGATAGAACTTGTTGCTACGGGGAGTACCCTTGTTCCTATTAATGTCACTGCACTACCGGATCATGTAGTATATCAGTACGTTACCAATGTATGCTGCAGATGTGGAGTTAGGGTGCATCAGTTAAGGCACTGCCCTACCAATATAAAGTTACTAAGTAAGTCACTCCTTCTTATATCATTATGAACACTGCACGATTTCCTTTTTGTATATGTGCACCCATATTGAAGAGTTCTCATGAACATGGTCATAATAAGATGTTGAGTCACAAAACATTGCATGTACTCCGTGAATAAGATGTATTATTCGTGAATCCACTCTATCACAAATTCTCTTATTTACATACTCTTGTGGAATTAAGTTCTATAATTATGTCCTTGAATATAGTTATAATTCTAAGATTAATACTTTCCACTTACTTTCCTAAATTGTTAACAAGGGACTATACCTGATAAATTTCTTACAGGATATTTTTATTTAAATGGACAATATCTGCTCATTTGTGCCTATGCATGCACCGTCGTAAAGTTTATCTATGTGGTGTCAAGTTCCATGTAAAGCATCCCAGTGCTGCGATCCTTCTCGAGTCACTCTTTTTGTCACCGGTGTATATGGCTTCTATATTTTGAACAATGACTCTACTCTCTTGCGAGTATCATGAAACCTTTTCACTGTCTAGTAACATGAGAGCATATCCCCCCTCCTGTCATATGTGTACATGTCGATTGAAGTGGTTACTTGTCCATATAGAATTTTTGAGAAATTTGAGATTACTACAAATCTGCCATAGGAAGGTCCTTTGTTTGCCCATCTCATTATGACTTTTGTGTCCTTTTAAATCATTCCATAGTAAGTAGCTCATTTTTTTCTTTTCCAGTATTGTGGTTGCCCATGACATGGTCTTGTATTGCAGTTTGGGAGTTAGTATAGCAGAAGCATGTCCGGCTCATAACAAATGTTTATTTTCTCTTTATACCTCCACAACATGCGTTAATTGTGTTCCTTAGTTAGTGAATTCATTGTGCTAGTATTCCAATACTTGTTCGATGACCATGAGAGAATGTTTCCTTCTATGTGTATTGTGACACTTCCTTTCTCATAAGGACACTCAATAGGCTGTTCGTTAAGACCAAATGCACCTTTGGGGGGGTTATCATAGCACAACACCTGCTTCTCATGTTTTCCTGTCTTTCATTAGCATCTGGGTATTCCTCAAGTCAAAATCCATGGAGAATTCATCATGAACATCTACAAACCTTCCATGATTATTTTGCACTGTCTCATTGTGTTTGGGTGTCTTTACACCCTCGACTTCTAGAATCATTGACTATGTCATTGTCATGTGCGGGGAGTTTTGCTACCCTTGGTATTCCACCTTCCTGGGTGGATAGGAGAGTTATGTCTTTCTCTCTGAAGCACCATGTTAACCATTAGAACCCCTTTAACTAATACCTGCTTTTGTCCCAATATTAAGATGTCCTAGCTATGTGATTTCACTCGTGAAAGGTTGAGATTAGATTCCTTCAGACTTTTGCACATATCATGTAACATATTGATTTGGAAGACAAGTTGTCGTATCTTTAGTTCTCTCATATAGGATCAATTATCAGGAAGGGTTAAGATTTTTGAAATATGATAATCTCATAAGTGTTCAACTTCTTTTTATCCTCGTGGGCTTGTGGCATAGATTCCTTGTGTCAGTTAACGTTAGGAGTGTAATTCAACGTCATGTATTTTGAAACCCATGTCGCATTCAAGGTTCTAGAGTATTCTTATTCTTGATAAATTGATTTTCCTTACACTCCAGGAGATGACTGGGTCACGTACTTGAATAGTCCTCCTTAATGATTCATATTGCCAAGGTACTAGTTACCCATATGCCTCATTTGTCTAATAATTAATGTCTTCACAATGATTAACTTTGTCAGCATTGTTAGTAGTAATTTTCATGTCCCTTAGCATATAACCTCAGGAAGTATTCTGCTCAACGCCTTAATGGATTCCTAAATAATTCCAGCCTGATCTTGAACTCTGTTGCTCCTCATTGTATTAAATCTATTGAGTATTGAAGGTTCAAGCATGTCAAAGAGGAAGCATCCCCATGTGATCAAATATATTCAATAGGTAATTTTATGGTCAGTTTATGATAGAACATCTTAGATTAATTGTTGAAGGTCATTAATGGTTTAGCGTAGGTGTTCGTATAGAGATTTAGAATTTAGGAGGGTGAACAGGTTATTCTTAATATTTTCCCTCTGAAGATGTTATGTGAGTTGATAATGAAGGTTGCATAAGTGTACTTCACATTAGGCTACACTAGGAGTATGAATTTTCCCCATAGTTGTTCCCCATATATTTTGTGTTTTCACGTATCTATGTCAAAGAAGGTAGTTGGATAACCTTTGTGTATCATTTCGGTGGAAATTATTGAAGGTGAAGTTAATGCATAGTTAGCTTATGTGAGGTATCTAGCTTTTATCCTTGTTAGATAAGTTTGGAGGTTGGGGTTGTTTCCGTGAATGTGTTATGGCAAAGCCTGTAAGTATAAGAGGCCACATTGAAGGCCAAGAGTGTTGTGGAAATAAGGTATTTTCTCTTGATTGTACATCAATTGTTTTTGAATTGAAAGGTATCTTCTAGGTATTATGATTTAGAAATGTGCAGTTCATGTCCAGGCACCCTTATGATAATGCAGTGCTTGTAATGGTGAGACTAGTATTGTTGATATATACATTGTGGTGCTTTGTCTCGTTGTGGATGTATTGTTAGGATGGTTTTGGTGATTCTTAGGCAGGTGGATAGACCTAATTACAAAGGAGACTTTGCCGAAATTTCTGAAATATTTAGGAGTTAGTCAAAATTTAGGGACTTGAGGTAGGTGAGATGAAAAGAGATATATTATGTTAAGCATTTAGGGTGGACTCTACTCATCATTCGAGGAAGAATGATCATATGGGGGGTGGGGGGTGGGGGGGGGGAGAGAGAATGTAAGGCCCCGGAAAATTTTGCTAAGTATTTTAGGATTTCGTGGTACCAGATAGGCTAATTATTATATTTCATGTGCTATTTATATGATGGTACATCAATTGGATTTGATAAATAAGTGTATAAGTCTTATAATGTGTAATGTGGGGTCTAATGAGAAGCCTAAGTCTAAGTCAAAATAGAAAATTTCATAATAGGCTAAAATTCCAAATGAGTTTGCACAAGTTCACATTTTGGACGATCATATCTAAATATATATAAGTTTTTATGTGGTGAACAACCTATTAGATGAAATTTCTTCAAGTCTAGTTTCTAACGCTTCAAACCGTTCATCATTTGGACATTCCTACACAAAGTTATGATCAAATTACCAAAGGTCGGATTTGGGATAGCAAAACGACTATGCGGACTGCATATGCGTCGCATAATGGAGTAGTGTTGGGCAAATGTTATGCTGACGCATGTTGATTATGCTGTAGCATAATCGATAATGCTGTCGATTATGTTATCACATAAAGATGCTGCAAGAATGCTACACATATTTCGATTATGCTATAGCATAATTGCACCACATATATGACTTCGGGGGTCATTTTTGAAAATTTTCATATCCAAACCCACATTGATAAATAAGCTTTGTGGCTTCATTTGGGACTATTTTTCACTAAATCTATAGAGAGGTAAGAGCATTTTATAAAGAGAAAGAGGGAACCATCCTCCTAATCATCAATCTTGTGCAAACCCTAAAGAATCAAGCATGCTAATCTCTAGCTCACTATCTTCCGGTTAAGTCATATTTCTAATATTTCATATATGATATTATGAGTTCAAAAATATATCGTGGGGTTAGAAATAGCCCATGCATGTGACACTAAGCTATATTATGTGGGATTAATGAATTATTTTGGGTAATTCTTGATGAAATTGGATAAGGGAGGAAGGAATTTCCACTGTAGAACCTCGTAGTCTATTTCACATGATTAGGTGTTTGATGAAATTTCCAAGAGAGTTACACCATGGTAAATCTCTCTAAATTATTAATTGATTTTCTCTTTCTCCTTATAGATTATTACTGCTAGAGATGTTGGTGCATCGGAGTAACTAAAGGAAAGCTTAAACAAGGTATGTATGGCTAAAACTCCCTCTTCTTAGAAATCAATCTCCCTTGATGTCCATACAAATATTGTAAGTCCGAAATTTGATTGATGCAGTACTTGTTATTTTAAAGGAATTCGTGTTGCAAGATATATGTGAAAGGTTTATCTCAATGTGTTCAATATGCTATTCTTGGTAAATTGAGGATATGTGAAGAATGTAAACTATGTGCTAAAATGCCTAGATTTAAAGTCAAGTTTAAATTGAGATTGTTATGCCAAACTATGTGAAATCCTCTATGTATAAAGATGTTTGAAGTAAATCAAATGAATTTGGGAAATAGAGTGTGGCCAACATGCCGAGAACTTGAATTATAATTGTGCCTGGTGATGCCTATGACAAGAGAAAATATAAAACAGATTATTAAATGAACCTTGACTATGCTTTCTATAAATGACTTCAATAATAAAGTGCTCTAAAGGCTTTGTACACAATTTATGCCCATAAGTGGTTGTTCGAGATAATGTTTTGCCTTATAAGTACATGTAATGTGACCCGAGTTGTTACATACTTCAATGTTGAAATTGTATATTGTCGTGATTAGAAAAGAGTAATTTAAGAATAACTGGTGTAATTACTTGTTTATGCCTTTGATGTGTGCTTCTATTGTGGTTTAGTGTGTCCCCTCCTTTTTGGAAGAATCCTTTGTGTTTAAAGTTCCATTGCTAATGAACTTGAGGTGTATGATTTCTAAAGTATTGCATATGCCCATGTTCATGATTTCTCTCATGTGTAATTGACATCTTGGATTGAATGTCTTTTTGTTGAAATTGATATTGATGTAAAATATGGGGGAAATGAGCTCGAATTATGAAATATGGCTTAGTTCCAAGTATGATGTGATAATTGTGGCCCCAAGTGCCGATAAAATAATATATGTGAAACAAAAATTGAAGTGATATGATTAATGGAAAATGGTAACGTCTTGGCAAGATGGCTTAGCTGATCGGGCCTTGATCGGACGCCATGATACGCACATGATGGTATTGTGTTGATATTGAAAATGGAAAGTGAGAATGAAATTGTGATTGAGGTATACGTCTCAAATGAGATAGCTTAACCGATCGGGCCAAGATCGGACTCCGCGCAAGAAGGCAGTGGTATTGTGAATGATGGCGCAACAGTATGAAATGTCCCAACCTAAAGCTATAGAAATTATGTGATTCCTGTTATTTGATAATTTGGTGATTGTTTAAAGCTTCTATTGAGATGGTGTTTATGATTTCTTTGTTCTTGTATAATAGTTCCTTCTATTGAGATGGTGGTTATTATTTCTTTGTTCTTGTATGATAGTTCCTTCTATTGAGATGGTGTCTATGCTTTCTTTGTCCTTATAGATAGTTCTTTCTAATGAGATGGTTTTTAGTTATACATACTAGTGCTATTCAACGGCACTAAAGTCCCTTTTGTCGGGGGCGCTACACCTTTAAATGGATGTAGGTTGTTCCATAGTAGGCAGTGTTGGTCGCAGCAAGTGACGCATCTTCCTTTCAGCTGACTTGGTAAGCCCCACTTCATTTTCGGGTCCTGTACCGTTGTTTATCATGTACTTTGTATTTTGAGGTATAGCTGGAGCCTTGTTGCCGGCATTTCCGTATTACTCTTCAGTTGTATTCAGAGGCTCCGTAAACAGGTTGTGGGTGGTGTTTGGTATTGGAATTGAATTAGAAATATTGATATTTGGCAAAGATTTTTTTTCCTCATATCTATAAAATTGTAATATTTTGGGTATTATGGTTGAAACTGCAATTAGAAAGAAAATGGAAGTTGTTAATAAAATATTTACAAGGTATGATTGATGGAGTTCATCTTCTCTTTTTCATGAATTAGTTTGGATAGAATAAAACCTAATAGGCTTGCTCAGTCAAGTTTACTCGGTTGAGCGCCGGTCGTACTCCTCGATTTTTGGGGCGTGACACATATAACCACAGATAATAGCCATTAGGCCTCACGGGACGGATCAAGTCTCAATCCCTCGCGTTTCATACCCACACACCCATCACCTAGCATGGGTATCACCACCAAACAATCACATGATATCAATTTCTCCGGGTTTATACCCTCGAAGCTAGAGTTAAAACCGTTGCTTACCTCAATCACGTAAAATCCTACTTCGAGATGCCCTCACCTCTGGACTCGATCTCCAAAAGCTACGAGTCTAACCATAATCAAAATAATACTATCAACATATGCTAAAGAATCAAATTCCAACAGAAAAACTACATAAATAGGCTAAAAATCCGAAATCAGCCAAAACCCGGCCCCCAACCTCACATCTCAAAACCAGTTAAAAATGGAAGAATAATAATCCTCATCCTCTCCTGAGTCTAACCATATAAAATTTGTCAAAATCGGACTCCGTTTGGTCCCTCAAATCCTCACTTAAAACTCTCCAAAACTCAAACCCTAACTCCCTTAATTTCACTTTGAAATCATCAATAACATCCGAAAAACGACGATGGATTCATGAAATATAATCAAAAACGAGTAGGGAACACTTACCTTAATCCCTATGGTGAACATCGCCTCCAAAATTGCCTAAATTCGATCTCCCCGACTCAAATTATGACCGAATGAACAAACTCTAGTTTTATATATATTTTTCTGCCAACTATTCTGCCTCGTTTCTTGTGCCAAACGATCCCGAAACTCGTAGTTTATACCTCCAATGGATTTCTTGTAAAATTCTAGTCAAGTTAAGATATTGAATCACTCAATTTGACCTTATAATGAATGAGATATGTAGGTTTTAATAATTACAAATAGTGCAAATTTTTAAATACGCCGTTTGTGTCAATTTCGTAACTAAACTGCAAAATCTGGCAACCTAATTCTTAGTAAAATGACCATAAAATCCTCATACAATATCCAAATTTGATGATTCATTTTTGCTATAGGTCTGTAATTTACGATATGGATCTAATGCTTTAATCAAAAACGAAATTGGAGCTCATTTGGTTAATATGATATCATTTATGCTTGAAAAAACGACGTCGAAACATAAGAAAAACGAGCACAACACAACACAAACCTATTCAAAACTAACACGAGGTCGGAATCTCAACCAATAATTCCAACATGTCATATATCACTTTCCGAACTTAGTCGAACCTTCAGAACATCCAAAACAATACCAAAATACCAAATCAACTTCGAATTCAAGCCTAAGAACTTCTACACTTCTAACTTTCGCAAACTCAAGCCTAATTCTACCACTGACCTCCAAATTACATTTCAGATACACTTGTAAGTCTAAAATCACCCAATGAAGCAAATCGAATCATAAACATCCAAATCCGAATTCGTTTACTCATAAGTTAACTTCCGGTTGACTTTTTTTAATTTAGCTTTCTAACTAAGAGACTAAATGTTCATTTCACTCCAAAACTACTCCGAACCTAGACCTACCAACTTGATACAACTCAACACAACTGAACAACATACAAAGAAGCATAAATGGGAGAAATGGGGCTATAACTCTCAAAACGAATGACCGGGTCGTTACATTGTCTCTCTCAATTTTCTATATTTTTTGGTCCAAATAGTTGTGGTAAGTATTTAAGTTGTTAGATTTTTGCTTTTACTGTGTTTAATCTATTTATTCTACTAATGTTTTTATAAATAATCATAGGATAACACCAGTCTATGATAAAATTGCAAAGAACATGAAAAACTAGGACCTATAGGATAAAAAAGTAATCCCACTTTCACTCTACATTAGTCCCTTCGGTCCACGGTATATGACCAATTTACTTTTCTATTTTGGTCCAAAATAAGTGTCCATTTATATAATCAAGAAAATATTAAATTTGTTTTTTCAGCATTACCCATTTCCATAATAGATCGTGATGGCGCCAAACACCATTATCAGGCAAGCCAACGCAGAGACATAATTAAATTCTCATTTTTACTTTCACCAAAAATAAGTGTAGCAGTTCCTTAAGTTAAAGTTAAAACAAAAAATGATCAGTAATGTGCCAAAAATAATTATACAACCCCAAAATAATAGTCTACTAATGTGTGTGCCAAGACCTGGTGTCACAAGTAGTGGGCAACTAGTAGAACGTACAAAAGAATAAAACTATCCTACTGTCCGAGATAGAATAGACAGCAAAAGTAAAGGAAGACTCCATCAAGCTGCTGAACAGCACAGGAAGGGAGCAGCTCACCATGGAAGTTTCGGTCTATGAATCAGGGGCGCGCACTAGTCTGATAGCTAGATGTATCTACCTCAGATCCTGTACAATTAAGTACAAAAGTGTAGTATGAGTACATAAACAATATATACCCAGTAAGTATCCTCCTGTCTAATCTCGAAGAAGTAGAGACGAGAGGTCGACTTGACACTTACTAGGGTCAAATAATATAATAAAGTATCCTGCAAAGCGTGGGAGTTACAAATAATCAACAGTTTGTAGCAAGAGGTAATAGGTCATTTTCTTAGCAATTTTACATTTAACCATTTACCATTCAAGTATTTAGCAGAACAAGTCATAGATAAGATTTCACATAGATATCATGCGCACATTATGCCGAGGTCGACGTCCCGATCCAACAGAAAATAAATTGTGCACTGCCAGAGGGACGAATGGTATGAACCATAGATGTATCTATTTCTACCGAGGCGATTGGCCCGATCCACAAATATCAATTATCAACAACAAATACAAGAATGCGCATTTATATTCAAATAAATTCATACAAGTGCTCAACAGTGCATATGTTCGTTTATGCTCATTTCCAATGCTCTAGCATATCCTAAATGATCACATTAGCAAGATAGTATAGAAAATTCACAAATATAGCATGATACGGGTTCTAGACCACCCCGACAATTAACATAATAGTAGCTACGGATGGAATCTCGTCACCTAGTGCGTATGTAACCCCTACATTTAGTACCAAAACATTCAATTATTACACCTATGGGGAAAATTCTCTCTTTCAAGGTTAGAAAGGAGACTCACCTCGTTTCAAAGTGCACTTCCAACACCAAGAACGAGCCCAAACCCTTAATTCGGAGCCGAGTGATCCAAAACTAGTTAAATAAGGCATGAAATAATCAATATAAGCTCACAAGATCATATTCTAGCTATTTAAGCAGTTTCCCAACCCTTACCACAGGTTTTCTAAAATTCGACTACAAGCCCACGTGCCCGGATTCTAAAATTTTTCGAAGGAAGTTGTTCTCTATAACCTAAGGATCAATAATATATGATTTCTAGTTCATTCTATAACAAATTTCGTGTTTAAATCTAGTTTTTGTCAACACCCTAGGTTTTGCTCTAACCCCATGATTTTACCTTAATTCTAGTGTTTAATCTTCCTAAGACACCAATTTTAAACAAGGAATAGGTGGAATAAGCTTACCTTAAGATGCTAGGTGGAAGCCTTCTCTCAAGAGCTCTCAAAATCGCCAATGGAGGAGTGAAAAGTGGCAAAAATGACTTAGAACCCGTATTAAATGAAGCTCGCTGCTTCAGCGATTTCCGCATCTGCGGTCCCGCTTTTGCGAGAAATTAAGTGCATCTGCGGAACTAGCCAAGCGGGCTGCGACCGCTTCTGTGGTTTGGAAACCACTTCTGCGGGTTTGGACCTCTCCTACCATGGCCGCATCTGCGATAGGCGGACCGCTCCTGCGGTCGACCAACCGTAGGTGCGGTTATGATAGAAGCAGATCCTTCAGCACTTCTCAACATTTCCAACTTCACTCGAGCCTCGTCCGATTGATGCTCGGGGCTGTCGGATCCTACCCGAACATACCGACAAGTCTGAAATCACGAGATGGACCTACTCGAACCTTTGGAATGCTCGAAACAACGCTAAATCCAAGAATCACCCCACTAAAACCAAATGAATCAAACTTATGTGCTTCAAGTTCTTAATTTCCTATAACGAGCCGAAACGCACTTAAACTACTCAGATTGACTCTAAATTTTGCGGGCAAGTCTTTCATGTTATATCGGACATGTACCGGGCAACAGAACCAACATACGAGCCTGATACCCAAGGGATCAATCATTAATTAGTTTCTTTAAATCCTTAAAACTCCAGATTAACAATTTCTTATAAAAATTTATTACTCAGGCTAGGGACCTCAGAATTCTATTCCGGGCATACTCCTGTTCCTCTATTTCCTATAGACCCTCCAAAATCGTCAAATCACGAATTCGGGTCCGTTTGCTCAAAATGTTGACCAAAGTCAAACTTAGCCTTTTAAGAAAATCCTAAGGAATCAAATGAGCATATTTCAACCCAAAATCTTTCAAATCCCGAAACAACCATCCCCGCATGTCGTAAAATTAGTTAAAGCAAGCGCGGGAAGTTTTATTTAAGGGGAGAGGGTTCTAAAAAGCAAAACGACCAGTGGGGCCGTTACATTCTCCACCTCTTAAACAAATGTTTGTCCTCGAACGGACATAGAAAAGTACCCTAGCTGCTGAATAAATGTGGATATCTGCTCCACATGTCCTCCTCGGACTCCTAGGTCACCTCCTCGACTGGTTGGCCCCTACACTGGACCTTCACTGCTGAAATCCTCTTGGATCTCAATTGGCGATCCTGTCTATCAACAATGGTAACTGGTTATTCCTCATAATCCAAACTTTCATCCAGTAAAATAGTACTGAAGGCCAACATGTGGGACAAGTCGGCATGATGCCTCCGGAGCATGGATACATGGAAAACCGAATAAAATCCCGATAAGCTAGGGGGTAGAGCAATCTCATAGGCAACCTCCCCAACTCGCCTCAACACCTCAAATGGGCTAATGAATCTTGGGCTCAACTTTCCCTTCTTCTCGAACCTCATAATTCCCTTCATTGGCGAGACTTTCAAAAGGACCTTCTCGCCAACCATGAATGATAATACATCACGCACCTTCTGATCCACATAACTTTTTTGTCTGGACTGAGCTGTGCGAAGCCTTTCTTGAATCAACTTTACTTTATCCAAGGCATCTTTCGCCAAGTCGGTGCCGTATAACTTAGCCTCATCAGGCTCAAACCATCCGATAGGAGAATGACATCGCCGCCCGTACAAGGCCTCAAATGGAGCCATCTCGATGCTGGACTGGTAGCTGTTGTTATAAGCGAACTCTGCCAAAGGCAAGAACTGATCTCACAACCCTTCAAAGTCAATCACACATGCTCTAAGCATGTCCTCCAAGATCTGAATTGTCCGCTCCGACTTACTGTCGGTCTGTGGATGAAATGTTGTGCTATGCTCCATGCAGGTCCCCAACTCACCTTGAATCGCTCTCTAGAAATGAGAAGTGAACTAAGGGCCTCTATCTGATATAATGGAAATAGGCACATCGTGCAACCAGACTATCTCCCAAATGTATCTAAGCCAACCTCTCTGAAGTGTAAGTAGTCACAACCGATATAAAGTGTGCCGACTTGGTCAACCTATCCACAATGACCCATATTGCATCAAACTTCCGCAAGGTCCGGGGTAACCCAATTACAAAATCCATAGTAATGTGCTCCCACTTACACTCCGGTATAGGCATCTACTCAAGTAGGCCGCCCGACCTTTGGTGCTCGTACTTGACCTGCTGGCAATTCAAACACCTAGCCACATAATCTACTATATCTTTCTTCATCCTCCGCCACCAGTAATGCTGCCTCAAATCACGATACATCTTTGTAGCACCCGGATGAATAGAATATCATGAACTGCGAGCCTCCAGGATCCTCTCCCTCAGACCATCAAATTAGGAACACATAAGCGACCATAGAGTCGTAGAACACCATCCTCGCTAATAGAAACCTCCTTGGCACCTCCCTGGAGCACCGTCTCTCTGAGAATCGCCAGATGTGTATCATCGAACTACCGAGCATTGATCTGCTCTAATAACGAAGACTAAGCAACCACACACAAGAACTCGGATGGGCTATGAAATGTCCAACCTCACAAGTCTGTTAGCCAAGGACTAAATGTCCAAAGCTAGTGGCCTCTCCCCTGATGGAATGAATGCCAAGCTACCCATACTCTCTTCCTTCCTGCTTAAGGCATCCGCAACCACATTTTCCTTGCCCGGATGATAAAGAATGGTGATGCCATAACCCTTCAGTAACTCAAGCCACCTACGCTATCTCAAGTTAAGGTCCCTATGCTTGAACAAATGCTGTAGGCTGCGATGATCAGTATAAACCTCACTTGACACTCCATACAGATAATGCCTCAATATCTTAAGAGCATGAACAATCACGACCAACTCTAAATCGTGCACATGATAATTCTTCTCATGAATCTTCAGCTAGCGCAAATAATAGGTAGTAACTCGCCCCTCCTACATCAATACACACCCCAATCCAACGCACAAAGCATCATAATATACCGTATACATCCCTAAACCAGAAGGCAATACAAGAACTGGTACAGTAGTCAAGGCTGTCTTAAGCTTCTGAAAGCTCTCCTCACAATCATCGGACTAATGGAAAGTAGCACCCTTTTGGGTCAATCTAGTTAGAGGTGATGCAATAGATAAAAAGCCCTGCACGAATCGCCTGTAATAACTTGCTAGCCCCAAAAAACTCCTGATCTCGGTCACTGAGATAGGACATGGCCAACTCTGAACTGCCTCAATCTTCTTGGGATCTACCTTAATACCCTCTCCTGACATATCATGCCCCAATAATGCCATTGACTCTAGCCAAAACTCACACTTGGAGAACTTAGCGTATACCTTCTGCTCTCGCAAGGTCTGAAGCACTACTCTCAAATGCTGCTCGTGCTCCCCCAGGCTACGTGAGTATATCAAGATGTCGTCAATGAAGACGATGAAAAATAAATCAATATAATGCCCAAATACCATGTTCATCAAGTCTATAAATACTGCTGGGGCATTAGTCAAGCCAAAGGACATCACCGAAAACTCATAATGGCCATATCAAGTCCGTAATGCAGTCTTCGGAACATCCACGTCCCGAATCTTCAGCTGAGGATACCCTGACCTCAAGTCGATCCTGGAGAACACCCTAGCACCCTGCAACTGGTCAACAAATCATTGATACGAGGCAATAGATACGTGTTCTTAATGGTGACTTTGTTCAAATGGCGGTAATCAATGCACATCCGCATAGTCCCATCTTTCTTCTTCTTCATAAATAACACTGTTGCACCCCAAGGTGATATACTGGGTCTAACAAACCCCTTTGCTAACAACTCTTCAAGCTGCTCCTTCAACTCTTTCAACTCCTTAAGAGCCATACAGTACGGTGGAATAGATATAGGCTGGGTACCTGAGGTAAAATCGATGCAGAAATCAATATCACGATCTGGTGGCATGCCAAGAAGATCAGAAGGAAACACATCGACGAACTTCCGAACTAATGGAACTGAATCAATTTTCGGATACTCTACGGTCGTTTCCCGAACATAAGCCAAATATGCTAAACACCCCTTCTCGACCATTTTTCGAGCCTTCAGGAAAGAGATAACCCGGCTAGATGTATCAATTGTGGAGCCCTTCCACTCCAACCCTAGTAACCCTGGTATCGCTAAAGTAACACTTGTGGCATGGCAATCTAGGACAACGTGATATAGAGATAACCAATCCATGCCCAGGATGACCTCAAAATCGATCATATCAAGCAACATGAGATCTGCTCTAGTCTCGAAACCACAGTATGTGACCACACAGGACTGGTAGATTCGATCTACAACCACAGAATCGCCCACATGAGTGGACACATGAACATGAGTTCCCAAGGGCTCAAGAGAAATAACCAGAAAATGACCAAACAGAGATGACACATACGAATAGGTAGACCCTAGATCAAATAATACCGAAGCATTTCTGTCGCAAATGGAAATAATACCTGTGATGCCGGCATCTAAGTCCAATGCATCTGGCCTAGTCGGAAGGGCATAGAATCTGGCTAGAGTGCCGGCTGGCTGGCCTTCACCTGACTTAGCAGTAGCTGGTTGACCGCTCCCTGCCTGGCCTCCACCTCTAGGTAGCGGGGAAGCTGGTGCTGAAATCATAGGCTGCTGATCGTGCTGTACTGCCTTGCCCTGAAGCCTGGGGCAATATCTCCTCATACGACCAAGGTCTTCACACTCGAAAGAACTGTCACGCCCCAAAATCCGAGGAGCGCGAGCGGCGCTTAACCGAGTAAACCCGGCTGAGCAAGCCTGGAAGGTCTTATACATACTACCCAACTCAACTCATAATTAAATAAGGGATAGACTCCATTAATCAAATTCTATCAACATATAATTATCGATTTCCATTTCACTTTCATCACTTGTGTCACAATTCTTACCACATAGCACATTCACAATCACAAACCGAGTTTATTTTCAATTACTTGCATCAATATAGTGAAAGCAAAACCACAATCACTCAACCATACCAACCACAAGAATTTCACACCAATTCATGTAGAAATCACATACCAAGCACTCGAATACCCAAACAAGGTGATTTTACCAAGTTCAAAGTTAGCCATACATACCTGAAGCCGAATTCCTTTTTAATTCTTACTTCAAATTCACCGAAATCTAGCAACGTCAATATAGTGCACACATTAATACACATAGCTTAGAATTCAAGGTTCATAATCACTACCCGAACATATTTAGGCAATTAACCTTTTCTTTGCACAAGTCTTTGCTCCCACCCCATTACTCTCACTAGGTTTTAGGTTATAGAAAGGCATGCATGAATGAGTTCGACCTTTATTTTCAAAAACCTATGCATGAGACTCCCCCCTAATTTAAAACAGAACTTCAATGGGAAAAGTTAGGGATTTTACCTGTAGGGAAAGGGGTATGAAGATAAGCTTCAATTTCCCCGGCCCGGATATCTTTGAAGAACAAGATTTTGGAAAAGATGAGTTTCTCTCTCAAGACCCTCTCTTCCTCTCTCTTAGTTTGATCAGTCATGTGTTAAAATGAGGAGGGGGGGGGGAGGGGTTAGGGTGTTTTATTAAAAAAGGGTCGGGTTTTAAAATTTGGAAAAATAAAAGCCTGGAAACATCTGCGGTCGCGTTCTGCGATCACAGAACTGAAATGCGGTCCGCAGAGTGGACCGCAGAAATTCCCTCAAAACTCAGAAGGTCTGCTCCGGTCTGCGACAGGAATGCGGTTCGCATTCCTGTTATACAATCGCATTTTGAACCGCAGAATTGACCCCTACAAATCCTTGAGGATTTTATGCGATGATTATACGGTCCGCATATTGATTATGAGATCGCATAATGTACCGCATTTTCAACATCAATTTTGACCAATCTACTGTTTCACTCTGCGGTAGGAATGCGGTCCACATAGCTGATATGCGACCGCATTCTGGACCGCATAAATGACAATTTCTGGAAACTTGATTCTTTTGATTTTTAAAAGCTTAGATCACTACCAAGGATCCGAACCGCGACTTCCTAACACATATTCGGAGTTGACACCATAAGTTACTAGGCTCTGAGTTCAAAAATTTTACGGGGTCTCACATCCTCCCCCACTTAAAAAATCATTCATTCCCGAGTGAGGACTTATCCCAAAACCCTTCAGCATTCTAAGGCTTGTTGGTTTTTGAAAACAAGTTACGCAAGTTCTTGTACCTTTTAACTATCCCCCTTATTTTAGAAGAACAAAATTTTGCCAGAGTTTCTTTTGTAATTTGGACATTTCTACCTGACAGAGGGCCCCCGAAACACAAACTCCAACATCATAACAAGATTACAACCATTCCTACAATTGTTATACAATTTCCTACCTTAACAATTGCACACATTTGATTACTTGACACATTTTGCTTATGAAACAATTATTCAAATAGGTTTCACATAATTTCATCACTTTCACATGTTATATGCATACAAGTAACTCATTACCAATCTACACTTACTATTAGTTTATTACTTAACACAAGAGTCGTTGTCAAATTTTCATTTACCAAAGAGATGTTTCACAGGACTTAAGACAACCACAACACCTATAAGTCTTGCACAACTAGAGGGAACTTCACTAGCATTTAGGAAGGAACCAATCCAGACATAATGAAAGTGGTTTTTTGAGATAGAAAGGTCACCTAATTTCTTCTAGACTAGATCAAACATATGGGGATATTTCTCTTTCATTTCCTTCTCCGCTTCCCATGTGGCTTCCTCAACTCGTTGACTTCGCCACAACACCTTGACTGAGGCGACTTCCTTATTTCTCAACTTACGGACTTGTCTATCAGGAATGGCAACCAAAACCTCTTCATACGACAACTCTTCATTAACCTCGATAGTTTCGACTAGCACGATAGTGGATGGATCCCCAACCACTTTCTTTAACATGGACACGTGGAACACCGGGTGCACTAATGACATCTCGGGAGGCAATTCCAACCTATAGGCCACCTGCCCTATCCTTTGAACAATTCGATACAGCCCGAAATATATAGGACTCAACTTACCTTTCTTCCCGAAGCGCATGATTCCCTTCATAGGGGATACCCTCAAGAATACCCAATCACCAACTTGAAATTCCAACTCCCTCCGGCGAACGTCCGCATAAGACTTCTGGTGACTCTGAGCAGTCTTCATCCTTCCCTGAATGATTTTAACTTTCTCCATAGCCTGGTGCACAAGGTCTGGCCCTATCAGCTCTGCTTCACCCACTTCGAACCACCCAATCGGAGACCTACACCTTCGTCTATATAATGCCTCAAATGGGGCCATTTGGATGCTAGCATGAAAGCTGTTATTGTAAGCAAATTCTATAAGTGGCAAGTCTCTGTATGAAATCTCCCACACTTGGGGTATGGAGCCCTCCCCTGCTGCTGTGGTCTCCCTCCCGAACGACCGGACTGATGGGGCCTCCTACTGTCTGAACCTGGTCTCATGCGGCTGCTCTGCTGGAGTCATTCTATATAGTGGAATAGATATTGGCTGCATATCAGGTAACACATCAATCCCAAAATCAATCTCCCTATCTGGCAGAATCCCTGGAAGCTCGTCCGAAAATACTTTAAGAAACTCATTCACGACCGGCATGGACTCGGGGGTAGACACTTCTGAAGTGGTGTCCGCCACCCGAACCAAATGATAGATACACCCCTTCCTAATCATCTTTGAAGCCTTGATACCAAGTTTGTCATGCCTCAAATTTGAGGGACATGACCGGCGCCTGACCGGGAAGCCCCAGCCAAGCGGACCTGGGTGCCTTTCCTACCCCACACATTACCCCATGTTTTCCTTACTCATTATTTGCAAGAACTAGACATATAATTAACTTAAAACACCTTTTTCAAAATATACATACATAGTAGTTAGTGAAGTTATTAATTCGTTGCCCAACAAAAGAAACGGGGATATACATAAGCTTTTGCCCACATCCACTATCTACGGAGCCTCTAAAAGTACAACAGGATAATACAGTATTTGTCGGTAACAAGGCTCTAGCTATACCTTACACAACAGCAAAATAAAACTACAGAAACAAGCGGCCTAAGCCACGCAGGGCCCTGAGGGGAATAGGACTCACCAAAAAGCTGATGGAAGGCGGAGGGAGAGCTACAAACGGTGGGCTGGAGTACCTGATACAGGTCCGCCTACAATCATAACACGAATGTAGCGCCCCCGACAAAAGGGACGTCAGTACATTTGAATTGTACTGGTATGTATAACTAAATACCATTTTACTAGAAAGAACTATCAAANAGGTATTTCTGTCACATGTTCACCACTGTTCTCATTACCACCGCCATCTCGAGCGGAGTCCGGTCACGACCCGACCGGCTAGGTCACCTCATTGGAGGCATTACTCTCAATCAATATTTCATTTCCCTTATCCGGAATTCAATATCAGCACATTACCACCATGTGTGCGGCATGGTGTCCGATCACGACCCGATCGGCTAGGTCACCTCATTGGAGGCATTACTCCATTCTCATTAGTCAACACCTTCAAATCTTTATTCCACACATATCATAACAATTCCTGGGCACTCATGGCCACCATCATCACATCGTTTTCCCTTTCCAACATTCGTTTTACAAGTTGTGATCATAGACACATATATCAAAGATAATTCAAGTTGCAATCACAGGTAGTGAGCACATAGCTAGCATGAATAATTCTTTGTTTCAATGTCGACTTATAGCCCAAGTATTTTAACACATAACTGTTCTTTTCATCATTATCTAATTATCAGGATTGGTACATTATTCATATTGAGGCACATCCTTCACGAATATGTATAGATATATGCAAATCAATTAATGCGTAGTAACAATCAATACACTAGCCAATTCAACTCTTACCATACTTTCGTAAATTACAACGAAGCTCAATTTCTAATAAAAAAGGGTTTTTAGCCATACATACCTTTCTTGAGCTTTCCCTTAATTACTACGGTATTCCGGAAATTCTAGCAACTTCAATCTATTTTGAGACATTGCAAAATTGAACACAAATTAGGAAGATATTCATAATTCTAGCTCATTTGATCATTTTATCAAATACTAGTTGGGCATCTTGATTACAAATCCCCTTTTCAAGATTTTCTTCATTCCCTAACCCAATCTTTACTTATTTATGTTAAACAATCTTCCCATAAACCTAAGTTGTACATGCATGTATACATAATAGTATTACACCCAATAATCATTCCTCAATACCCCATCTTATACTCCAAACTCAAAATTAAAACCTAGGGTATAGAATCTTACCTCTTAGATGAAGAACTTGTGGTTTGGTTCTTTGATTCTTGAAGATTGATGCAAGATTTGGATGATTTAAATGTTGGGTTCCTCCTTCTCTCTCTATAATGCTCTCACCTCTCTCTAAAATCAGTAGAGAATGACTCCAAATGAAGACCCAAAGGCTATATATCAAAATGGGTCGGGTTATAAAAATTAGAAAATTAACCCTCCGGCAAGATCTGCGGTCGCGTTTTGCGATCGCAGAACTAAAATGCGGTCCGCAGAGTGGACCGCAGAAATTCCCTCATAACTCAGAAGGTCTGTTCCGGTCTGCGACAGGAATGCAGTCCGCATTCCTGTTATGCGGTCGCATTTTGAACCGCAGAATTGACCCCTACAAATCCTTGAGGATTTTATGTGACGAGTATGCGGTTCGCATATTGATTATGCGATTGCATAATGTACCACATTTTCAACATCAATTTTAACTAATCTACTATTTCACTCTGCGGCAGGAATGCGGTCCGCATAGCTGATATGCAACCGCATTCTGGACCGCATAAATGACAATTTCTGGAAACTTGATTCTTTTGATTTTTAAAAGCTTAGATCACTACCAAAGGTCCGAACCTTGGCTCGCAAGCTCCCCGCAAAGAATTCTACGCATTCCTAACACGTATTCGGAGTCGACACCATAAGTTACTAGGCTCTGAGTCCAAAAATTTTATGGGGCCTCACAAGAACCCTGCGGTGCGGCGACCTGCTGCCCTAATGGATGACCCTGATGGCCTATAGACCCGCTAGAAAAAGCCTGAATAACTAGTAGATGGTATGAACTCTCCGGCATAGCACTGAAATAAGAATCAGAAGAACTCTGAGGACCTGAATACCCACCGGAGGAACCCTAAATTGCTGGTGAGCGGTAAGAACTCTTTGGTGTGACACTGAAATAGGGACGCGCTAGAGCACCCCGAGCAGGTGATGGCACTGAATATAGGGGCCTGCTGGGATTTCCCCTCCCAAACTGACCTCTGCCCCTAGCCAGGGCACCTCTGAACTCTCCGGAGAATCTAGCCCTCTTATCCTGTTGCATCTGCTCCCTACCCCTCAGACGATAACCCTCAATCCTCCGAGAAATCTCCACCACTAACTGATAAAGAGTCCATATCTCCACCTCTCGGGCCATGTTGTCCCTGATTCCAGAATATAACCTTGCAACAAACCTCCGCACCCTCTCTACATCAGTAGTAAGTATCATCAATACATGGCGGGATAGCTCAGAAAACCTTGCCTCATAATCGGTCACGAACATCTGACCCTGCTCAAGCTTCTCAAATTGATGCCGCAACTTTTACCTCTCAGAGGGTGGAATATACCTGTCTAGAAATAACTGTGTGAACTTACTCCAAGTGATAGGAGGAGAACCTGCGGGTTTGCCTAGAACATAAGACTGCCACCATCTACGGGTCCTGCCCTCTAGATGAAAAGTAGTGAAGTCAACCCCATGCGACTCCAATATCCTCATGTTGTGCAGTCTATTCTTGCACCTATCAATGAAGTCCTGAGCACCCAAAGTCTGATACACTGTAGCTACATGAACATGAGCCTGAGCAGTAGGGGTCTGTGCTCCCCCTTCCGCATGTGACGTAGCTGAATCCGCTGGAAATATAGAAGCCCGAGTCATAGAATCTATGAACTGCAGCATACAGCCCATGACCTCCTGAAATCTCGGTGCTATTATAAAGTCTGCCATGGTAGGCTCAGCTGCAGGCACCTCGCCCTACTCTTCGATGATAGGATCTCCCACAATATCTGCTGGTGGTACTATTGGGATAACTCTAGGATTCCCTCATCCCCTACCTCCGGCCGGTGCTCTTCCCCGGCCTCTGCTTCGGCCTCTCGTAACGGGGGGAGTAGCTCCTTCTAGGTTTGGAACATCAACTGTGCATTTCCTCACCATCTTTGAGAGAATAAAAAAGGGAAATTCAATATACCAACCACTGTACGATAAGAATGAATAAAGAGTAGTTTTCCTAACACTATAGCCTCTCGAAGATAAATACAGGTGTCTCCGTACCGATCCGCAAGACTCTATGAGGTTTGTCCATGACTTGTGAGACCTACATGAACCTAGTGCTATGATATCATGTTGTCACAACCCATTTCCATAATAGATCGTGGTGGCACCCAACACCATTGTCAGGCAAGCCAATGCGGAAACATAATTAAGTTCTAATTTTTACTTTCACCAAAAATAAGTGTAACAGTTCCTTAAGTTAACGTTGAAGCCAGAAATGATTGGTATTGTGCCAAAAATAATTATACAACCCCAAAATAATAGTCTACTAATGTGTGTGCCAAGACCTGGTGTCACAAGCAGTGGGCAACTAGTAGAATGTACAAAAGAATAAAACTATCCTACTGTCCGAGATAGAATAGACAACAAAAGTAAAGGAAGACTCCATCAAGCTGCTGAACGGCACAAGAAGGGAGCAGCTCACCGTAGAAGTCTCGGTCTATGGATCAAGGGCGCTCACCAGTCTGATAGCCAGATGTACCTGCCTCAAATCCTGTACAATTAAGTACAGAAGTGTAGTATAAGTACACAAACAATATGTATCCACTAAGTATCCCGTCTAATCTCGAAGAAGTAGAGACGAGAGGTCGACTTGACACATACTAGGGTCAAATAATATACTAAAGTATCCTGCAAAGCGTGGGAGTTACAAATAATCAACAGTTTGTAGCAAGAGCTAATAAGTCATGTTCTTAGCAATTTTACAGTTAACCATTTCTATTTCAAGTATTTAGAAGAACAAGTAATGGATAAGATTTCACATAGATATTATGTGCACATTATGCCGAGGTCGACGACCCGATCCAACAAAAAATAAATTGTGCACTGCCAGATGATCGAATGGCGCGAACCATAGATTGTATCTATTTCTACCGAGGTGATCGGCCCGATCCACAAATATCAATTATCAACAACAAATACAAGAATGCGCATTTATATTCAAATCAATTCATACAAGTGCTCAACAGTATATATGTTTGTTTATGTTCATTTTCAATTCTCTAGCATATCCTAAATGATCACATTAGCAAGAATGTAGAGATAATTCACAAATATAGCATGATAAGGTCCTAGACTACCCGGATAAATAACATAATCGTAGCTACGCACGGACTCTCGTCACCTAGTGCGTATGTAGCCCCCGCATTTAGTAGCAAAACATTCAATTATTACACCTATGTGGACAATTCCCTCTTACAAGGTTAGAAAGGAGACTAACCTCACTCCAAAAGGCACTTCCAAACCCTCAATTCGGAGCCAAGTAATCCAAAACTAGTTAAATAAGGTAGGAACTAATCAATATAAGCTCACAAGATCGTATTTTAGCTATTTAAGTAGTTTTCCAACCCTTACCACAAATTTCCTAAAATTCGACCCTGGGCCCACGTGCCCGGATTTCGAAATTTTTTGAAGGAAGTTGTTCTCTATAACCTAAGGATTAATAATATATGATTTCTAGTTCATTCCATAATAAATTTTGTGGTTAAATATAATTTTTAACAAAACCCAAGGCTTTGCTCTAACCCTATAATTTTACTTTAATCCTAGTGTTTAATCTACACAAGACACCAATATTAAACTAGGAATAGGTGGAATAAGCTTATCTCAAGATGCTAGGTGGAAGTCTTCTCTCAAGAGCTCTCAAAATCGCCAATGGAGGAGTGAAAAATGGCAAAAATGACTTAGAACCTGTATTAAATGAAACTCACTGCTTCAGCGATTTTCGCATCTACAGTCAGGGGACAACATCTGCGGTCCCGCTTTTGCGAGAAATTGAGCGCATCTGCAGAACCAGCTAAGTGGGCTGCGACTTCTGCGGTCTGGAAACCGCTTCTGCGACTTGGGAGACGCTTCTGCGGGTTTGGACCTCTCCTACCATGGCCGCATCAGCGATAGGCGGACCGCTCCTGCGGTCTCGCACCTGCGGTCGACTAACCGCATGTGCGGTTATGACAAAAGCAGATGCTTAGCACTTCTCAACATTTCCAACTTCACTCGAGCCTCGACTGATTGACGCTCGGGGCTCCTAGGTCCTATCCGAACATACCGACAAGTCCGAAATCATGTGACGGACCTACTAAAACCTTTGGAACGCCCGAAACAACACTAAATCTAAGAATCACCCCCTAAACCAAATGAATCAAACTTATGAACTTCAAGTTCTTAAGTTTCCTCTAACGAGCCGAAACACACTTAAACTACTCGGATTGACACCAAATTTTGTGGGCAAGTCTTAAATTTTATATCGGACCTTTACCAGGCACCAAAGCTAGCATATGAGCCTGATACCCATGGGATCAATCATTAATAGATTCTTAAATCCTTAAAACTTCAGATTAACAATTCTAATAAAAATTTATTACTCGGGCTAGGGACCTCGGAATTCGATTCCGACATACGCCCAGTTCCCATATTTTCCTATAGACCCCCCGGAACCGTCAAATCACGAATCCGGGTCCGTTTGCTCAAAATATTGACCAAAGTCAAACTTAGCCTTTTAAGTAAATCCTAAGGAATCAAATGAGCATATTTAAACCCAAACTCTTCCAAATCCCGAACCAACCATTTCCGCAAGTCGTAAATTAGTTAAAGCAAGTGCGAAAAGTTTTATTTAAGGGGACGGGATTTTAAAAAGCAAAACGATCAGTCAGGTCATTACAGTACGTATCCCTAAAAATCATTTACTCCTCGCATTTGAGAAGAGAAGTAAGTGGTATTATAGTTATGCTGCAATATTTAATTAACGATAGTTTAGTCACACTATCTATTTTTGTCTAGAGTTTAGTATATTATTAATGAATGTACCCAAAGCAAATAGGTCGTTTATCGTGGACAGCAGGGAGTATCTATTTAGCCTTTCACAACTATAATTTGAAACTGGTAGTACTTCTATCCGATTTCACATTTGGTTGCCTTGTAAACATACTCAAAATTCTGTTCGGAGATAATTAGGTTAGTTTAACCATCCAAATCAAAGTAAATTGGAAATTGGGACAGAGAGAATATATTCTTAGAGAAAATCTCGGGAAAATAAAACAATGAAGGAGGGAACTAAATATTTTGCCTATTTTTTCTCAATTCGAAATAGACTACAAAGTAAATTTCTTCCTCAATACCTCTAACTTTTGTTGGTCAAAGTATAAAAAAAGGAAAAAGAAAAATGACCACCGATTTACCCGAAATGATTATGTAATATTATCACCAGATCCTAAGTTTTTTTTTGCTAATAATCTGATCCTAAGTTCGCTATAGTTCAAAATGCAGATGCAGAAATTATTGTGACCAACGTAATTTTAATGTTTCTTGGGGAGCAAGAAGCGTCACTCTAGCGTTTGACACCACACTGCATTAATAAATATTAGGCAATGCATATATTTAAAAAATATAACTCCGAGCACCATTAAATAGTGGTTTTGACTTTTGACATAGTAACCATGTGACTTTTCCTTATACAAATTATACACATAGACATAGTCATCCCCACTCAAAACTTCAAATCATTTTTGTTTGAGTGGTTAAAAACTCGTTTCTTCAATTTGGTCATCAATTATTGTCTTATTTCATATTTCAACCCCAGTGAAAAGTGAATACTTCTTTTCTGTTTATTTATCTCTTTGTGTAACGAATTTGTTCCAAGTTCCAACCCGAGCTTTTAAATTAAAATTGAACAACTAGCTACATTCATGGATTATTTTAATTTTCATGTTTGCCAGAGGAATCACATAGTTGGGTTAAGAGCATTTGGAGTCCGTCTTACACTTTGGACAACGTTTCTCTACCTAAACGCAGTAAGCAAAAGTATAGTGGTGTTGTATTGCAAAAAAACATTTTACCAATATACATGTTTTTTTAAACTAGTAATTACGAACGTCTGTTGCACCTTAATAATGACACGTGATGGTCTTAATATTTATTTAAATAAAGAACAAAAAAATTAATTAATGAGAGAAATTTTATGTATAATAATATAACAATTATTTAAATGCAAAAAATATTATTACATTAGCATAATACATGAATTTAAAATAAAAGGACAACATCAAAACTTACACAAATGATCAATTTTATCATGTTAGTTAGATTATGCATTATAGTTTAAAAATATTTAATGTGATGATACTTTGACAAACACTTCTTTGTGGACAATATTTTTTTGTGTATGTTTCCTCCTAATGCTTTGGTTGCCAAAACTCTTGTTGTCGATCTTGATATCCCTCTTGAAAGTGCAACATACAATTGTTTGTGTAAGAAAATATATTGCAGTAAAATAGTTCAATATTTAGGATGCTTGTCCTTGTGCTTTATTTGTTATATTTCAAAACATAAACATACTAAAAATAATTTTCACACGAATTTAAAAGGATATTCCGTAGTTTCGGAAGATGAAAGATACGGAATACTGGATCTGTTCTCACTATATATTTCTTATCAGTTGAATCTTTTTCATTTAACTTTGAGAAGCTAGCTTTTACAGTCTCCGTTTTGTCAATTTTGGAACTACTCGTAGTACTTGAATCACCTCCCAAACTATTAATTTTCCATCAAACGGTTCATTCATAAAAGTTACAAATAATTATTTCGATCGTTTGACACTTTGCCATAAGTGCTTCATCCCATATTATCAATGTTGCTTTCCTTATAAATTTAGCACCATTGCTCTACTTTAATATATTTGTGATGGTTATTTAAGTTGTTTGAAGAGGTATATAACATCTAAAGTGGGTGGCCTCACAATAAAATCGTTGTTGGTACACCGGTTCTATTGTTGCTAACAGTGTCATGCCTCTTGATATGATATTTGCAAGTAATGCATGACATAGAAATATTATTTTGATTCTGTCAGAGGCATCTACAAAGAATAATCTCGTTATACCAGAGTCGACTCTTTATAATATAGTCTTGAAAGCTTGTTCTTGATTAGGATTTAGCTTTGATTGTGCTTCCTTAGTCATTTGTATAGCATTTTGACTCTTAATAATATGCTAACCTTTTTACTTTGTGTTCTAACGCTCCTTTTATGGAATAAATTTATGTATCCTAAATTTTTTTAACTTGAATAAGAATTTTACTCATATGATGAATTTAAAAAATAATTGAATTGGATTCTCCTTCTAAATAATTAATTAAAAAATGTAATTATTTGGTTTTAACATAAAAAAATAATTTATGTTATGTTGTTCACATCTTAATATTACCTCATATCTAGTTTTGAATATTTAATCTTAATTATAATTTTAATCACTATAAGTTTTATTTTCAAAGAGTAATAGATTGATATGATATTTTACTTTTAGATCTTTATGTTTGTAGAATCATTAATGGTATTGACTCCAACCAACCATTATTTTTTGGAATTTTTACCTCCTATAGCAAAGGTTGATACCTTATTCAATTGTTTGAATGGATTCTCTCATTCTTTCATATTTTTCTCCCACAAAATTACCGTATTTGATGTAAAACTTCTCTCTCCAGTTTCTATCACTCACGTCGCAATTCTCGAATACATTCTCAGAACCCACGATTCTTTACTTCCAATTTCTCTCACCCTCATCGCCATTCTTTTTCCCTTTCTCAGAAACTACGATTCTTCACTTCTTCATGTGCATTGTCTCTCTCAATTTTTTTAATATTTTTTGCTCCAAATAGTTGTGGTAAGTATTTAAGTTGTTAGATTTTCGCTTTACTGTGTTTAATCCATTTATCTCTACTAATTTGTTATAAATAATAACCATTGTTATGCTTCCAACTGAAAACTTTAAACTTCCTCTCCAAAGGCTGATCAACAGCCCGAGCCCTGGAATCGACCTCGAGGCTCCAAATCGACAAGCTCGAGGCTCCGAATAGCTAGCCTATCAGTTTGATTAAGTATTTCTCCTTAACTTTGTTTTACCTCTAAGTCCCACATATCTAGCATCAACTGCGTAATAATTATCATAAAAATAGATCACGTATTTTTAGAGTCCTATCAATAAATTTAATTGTTATCACTATTTTTACGGTAAACAGTTTGGCGTCTCCGTGGGGCTAAAAATAATAGTAATTATTCTTTTGCTAGTTTCATTACACAACGCAAGTTATCTTTCTCACTTTTTCTTGTCCAAGATCTTCGATTTCAGGTCAAAATGTCTGGCTCAGTAAATAGAGTTGAAAACGACAACCTTGAACACCACGAAGAGAACGGTGTGGCTATTTCAATTGTTGGTACGCCACCATAAAACCTAGAGAATGCACTAGGACCGATCCCATCAGACGTGGGTTTGCGTGACGCACAACAGGTTGATGAAAGCTCACACACCAACATAAGTGTACACCAAGAAGACCCATAAGGAGCTCAGAAAACTCCAACCAAGGAAGAACGGGAGGTTAGCCTCCATGTTATTTTTCAAATGTTGCAGGCACAACAGCTTGCTATCGCTCAGCTGCAAAGCCACCCGAAAACTCCTAGCACAGTAGCACCGGGAACAGCTCCCCCGGGTGAACAGGTACCGGAGATATCAAACAATAATGGGTCGATAGCCGATCCTGCCATCGTAAAAATGCTCGAGGACCTCACCAAAAGGATCGAATCGGGCGAGAAAATGATAGCAGCCAATGACAAGAAGGTGGGAGACCTACAACTCCAGGGTCGACCAGATCCCGAGCGCACCACCGGTCCTGAAAGGTGTGGATTCGAAGAAGTTCGTGCAAAGGCCGTTCCCAGAGGAAGCGGCTCTGAAACCCATTCCAAAGAAGTTCAGAATGTCAGAACTCCCAAAATACAACGGGATCTCAGATCCCCAATGAACACGTTACTACCTACACGTGCGCAGTGAAGGGTAACGACATAAAAGACGGCGAGATCGAGCCGTCTTATTGAAGAAGTTAGGGGAAATACTCTCGAAGGGGGCCATAATGTGGTATCACAACCTAGCTCCCAGATCCATAGACTTATTTGCCATGCTAGCAGACTCCTTCATAAAGGCACATGCCGGTGCCATCAAAGTAGCAACGAGGAAATTTGACGTGTTCAAGATTAAGCAGAGGGAGAATGAAATGATGCGAGAGTTTGTATCTCGCTTCCAAATGGAACGGATGGAACTACCATTGGTCTCCTACGATTGGGCAGTGCAGGCCTTCTCTCAAGGCTTGAATGAGCGGAGCTCAGCGGCTTCAAGGCAGCTAAAAGAGAATTTGGTCGAGTATCCCTCCGTGACCTGGTCGGACGTTCACGAACCGATACCTGTCAAAAATCATAGTCGAGGATGGCCAGCTGGGAGCCCCCTCGGGCTCAATATATCCTAGTAGGCTTCCAGCGAAAGATTCAAATCCAAGGAAAGATATCGGCCATACACCAAAGATAGAAGGAATGCCCCGAGGCACAACCTACCTCGCAATGATCGACTAATGAACCAAAGGCAAAATCCTCGGGACTCATCAACAGAGGCGGGTTTCATAGAAATGTTGGGCCAATCGAGGCACCTTGCTTATCAGAATACAACTTCAATGTCGATTTATTAGACATCGTGTTCGCCATCAGCAAAATCAGACATACCAGATGGCCTAGGCCTATACAGTCGGATCCTTCCCAAAGGAATCATAACTTAGTATGCAAATTTCACAACACGCATGTCCATAGGACCGAGGATTATCACCAGCTCTGAGAAGAAGTAGCAAGACTACTCAATAAAGGTCATCTCCGAGAATTCTTAAGCGATCGGGCTAAAAACCAATTCCGAGAAAGAGAGGCGGCCAAGAAGAACAAAATGAATGAGCCACAACATGTCATCCACATGATCTTGGGAGGTGTCGATGTCCCTCAGGAACCCGTGATGAGAAGGACAAAAATATCCATCACCACAGAAAAACGAACCCGGGGGTACGTACTCGAAGATTCCCTCACATTCAGCGAAGAGGACTCCGAGACCTTGTCTCAACCTCATAATGAAGCACTGGTAATCTCTTTCCTCATGAATACATTTCAAATAAAAACGTGTACTCATGGATCTAGGTATCTCGACCAACGTTATCAGGTCGAGGGTACTAGAACAGCTCGGACTGCTAGACCAAATTGTGCCCGCCACTCGAGTACTCAACGGATTCAACATGGCAAGTGAAACAACGAAAGGAGAAATCACTCTCCAAGTTAGCATGGCCGACACGACCCAAAATGCCAAATTTCATGTCATCGAAAGAGACATGAGGTACAACGCATTGTTCAGACGACTGTGGATACACTGAATGAGAGCAATACCATCCACCGTACACCAAATGATGAAATTCCCAACAAAGGATGGGATTAAAACCGTCTATGAGGAATATGACGCGGCAAGGGAAATGTTCGTGGTGCATAATATGGCACCGACACCAACACCTCCACTCTCAAAAGAGCCAAAGAGTAATCAAACTACATCTTCTGCTAAGCCCCGATTAAAACATAGCAGAAGACCGCATAACATCTACCAAACGAACACCAAGATCCAAAAGCGCCATCTCCACTGAGGTATAATCATCTCCCTTTTTCATTTTATATTTCGTACTAACCCTTATGCAGGCACTCGATCGAAGCAGTCAAAACGGCAACCAAGCCCGAATACCTTAAAGTTTTAAAGCATCCGTTGCTCTCTTGTCCTTCGATCGAGTTTTTGTCCCGAAGAGGGTTTTACCGGCAAGGTTTTTAACGAGGCAACATCTATATGCTACCTAAGGAGGATTCAACGAGTATTCCAGGATTCTTTTGCAATCAACCTTGAAATACTGGAGGGCATCCCCCCAGGGTCCCAATAGTAAAATTATGTATCAGGCCGAACGGTCGAACGAACCGTGCCTATATAGTCGGTCCCACGACAACGAGACGATATATATTTGTACCAAGCAATCAAAGGATACCTTTTTTCAAAGCATCTCATACTCCAAAGGAAACTCAACATTTTCGCCAAAATGATTCCTCCATAAAAAACGTCCCGAATACTCGGAGACTGGCGTCAACGATTCGGCATCCGCATGACCTCAAGGTCGAAACTCCAAACTCATAAGCCCTCAATGAGGCAGCATGAAAATCACAAAAAATCTCCAAGGCCAAAATCCTCAAACATTCGGGGACTGGTATCAAAATCTCAAAAATTGCACGACCTCAGGGTCAGAATCTCCAAAATCGTAAGCCCTCAATAAGGCAATACCGAGATCACGAGTAATGTCTCCTGAGCCAAAATAACCTCGATGACTCGGAGACTGTTGCCAATCGCTATTTATTAAAAAACCCGAGGCCATAAGACCCCGAGCGGGCAGACTCGGTCTCGTAAGACCTACATAAGGCAACAACAAAAACTGTAAGACCTTAAGCAAAGCATGAATCATACTTGTACCAAGTATCAACAAAACTGTAAGACCTCAAGCAAGACATGAATCATACTTGTACCAAGTATCAACAAAACTGTTAGACCTCGAAGGCATGGAAACTTTGTAAGTCCTTACTATAGGCATAAACTCGATCCCAAAGTTAAGCTATATATCGAACTTGTAAGATCCCTGAAAAGGTATACCCTCAATATAGACACCTAAACTACTACACTTGGGACCAAAAATGGCTCCGGCCAAGCACAAATGACTACGAACATACGGCTGTACCAGCCAAACAAACACGACTCGGGGACGTTCAATCGTCGCTATAAAATCATAGACCATTAATTCAAATCTACTTCGAAAAGGACCGGTTAAAATTGGCTACCCTTCTCATAGGCAAAAGAGTTTTGACCACGTCAGCTCCAAATCACAGGCTTCGAGCTACTCAGCCTCCGAGCCAAACCTCCCAAAGTGCTCGAACATCGCCACAAACAATTCAAAATTGAGGTTCTTCCCGAATCGACGACGAGTCAGGCAAAAATTACTTCAAAAGTCCTTAACGGGGGGAAAATAAATCTAATAAAAGGTCGCTTCGACCCAAAGTGTAAGAGCCATTGTCGCCAGCTTACCGCATCGGCCCAAAACGTAAGAGCCATAGTCGCCAGCTCACACAAATCAAAAAATTTAAGTGTTAATTGAGCTCGAGTCTTAACTCGATTCGGAGGTGAAACCCAAAATATTTAACTACATATGCCTAAGGGCAAAGCATAAGAGCCATTGTCGCCAACCTAATGAGCCTCAAGGCCATTTATATAAAAGATCGCTTCGATCAAGGCGTAAGAGCCACTGTCGCTAGCCCATGCAAACATAAAAACTTAAGGGTCGACTGAGCTCGTGTCGAAACCCGACTCGGAGACTGAACCCAAAATAGTTAACTACATGTGCCTAAGGGCAAAGCATAAGAGCCATTGTCGCCAGCCTAATGAGCCTCAGGGCCACGTATATAAAAGATCGCTTTGATCAAAGGAAACTATAAAGCTTGATGGTCAAATGAGCTCGAGTCGAAATCCGACTCGAAGACTAAACCCAAAAAAGTTGAGCAAAAGCATAAGATCTCAAACTCTAGCTTATACTAAAGGTTGGATCGACCAAGTACGTAAGATCCTTCGGGCCAGGCTAATGAGCCCAGGGCCATATCACGAGTCTAAGGGATCTCACCAACTCCGAGACTAGTTCATATGTCCAAGCTTGAGACATAAAGGAATACAGAAGAAGCAAAGCCACAAGGTTTTCTTTTATACATAAATGCGAAAAACACAGTCTCCATGTACAAACATACTTTGAAAATAGTACGTACAAAATGGAAAAATCTACACCGTTCCCCTGGGAGATACGGCCTACCGGCCTCATCTTCACTTTCCTCGGTGTGGACAGAAGTAGCTGAGCATCATGCTCGTTTGCCCTCGCTCGCGCCAACTCTTCCGAGAGAATGAAACCCCTAGTATGGATCTCCTCGAGAGTCTTTCTTTGAGACCTTCAACAAGCATATTCTTTGACCCTATCTTCGTGGTCAAGGGTTCTCCTCAACTCCTCTTGAGCATCAGTAGATTCCTTTAAATAAATCATCATCTTCTAATCAACCTTAGTTCGGCTCATTACTACTTTGGTCCGAGCATAAATGATCTCAGCCCTAACCTTCGAAAGCTTAGATTCGAGCTTCGTGATCATATCCGCTTGAACTAAAGCATTATCGCGAGCTAAGAAAATTTGAACCTCGAATGCAAGAACTTTAGCCAAGGCACCCTTCTCCTCTGAAGCCTGAACCTCCACCCGAGCTCTTAGCTCATTACAGTCATTCTTGACTCGGTCAGCTTCATCCCGAAGATATTCCAGGGCTTTCGTCTTTTTCTACAATTGGGATAGGCATAGTGTTAGCCTCAGAAGCTAAAAGGCAGAATGCATACTGGTCCGGGATGGAAAATTACCTACTTCATCATGTAGCTCTCGTAATTTGAGCTCCGGCATGCCTCATGTCGCAAGTGTGCCAACTCGACTTCCTTTTCATTGCAAAGTAGCCTAAGGGATCTATCCTCATCCAGTTTCGGAGCCTGGCTCCATGACGGAACAACTTAGACCTAAGCCTATCAAACGCCTACAAAAGAAAACTCAATAAGAAAAGGAAGATGTGGGATTCAAAAAGGCCTATGTTAAAACTCACCACGAAGTCAGACTTCCTCGAAGGACGAGTGTACATCTATTAATCTAGCTCCCTCATCCCTAGAATAATCGACTCTAGTCGAGACACGATCGCTTGGAGAAACCGCCAATCCAGAATCAGGAACTACGGGCACGACAAGCTTGGATGATATTCCCATTTCAACCCGTTTCTCCTCACTCTGAGCGCCATCACCCTGTGAAGAAATATCCCGCTTATTATTGCCGTTATTTAGCCCGGGAGCTGGAAACCCCTCCCCCTCTCCGGAGGATCACGACCTCGCCTCAGAAGGCTTTTCGATACCTACGACAACAAGATTAATACACAAAAATGGAAAATGTCTCTCCAAATGATCAGAGGGAAAGGTAAAATTAGCACAGACACACACCGTGATGTTTTACTTCCCATCTACCCTAAGACGAAGCTCGTCATTTTTGCTCCTCACAAGTTGAGTGGGTCGCCAACACCCGAACCCAAGCAGAAAGATCAGGAACATCGCCTGGCGCCCATAAAATCGCTACAAAAAAGGAAAATCACGGTTACAAGGCTAGGCTTCGCCGTAAACAAATGTGAGAGGGCATGAGATGTACAACTTACGTGTATAGTTCCATTCCTTGGGGAATGTCATAAGTTCCGCGGGGATAATGTCAGCAGTCCGAACCCGGATAAACCGAATCATCCACTCCCCATCTCCATCTTTCTCATCATCAACAACGAAGGGCGTAGTCGACCGGCACTGCATGGTTAGCAGACCTCGGTGGTGAAAGGGCCGGTACAGCCTAATGAGATGAATGAGCATGAATTCAAACCTCGCCTTTTCTGTAAAGAACTTCATCATCAACACTATTCGAAAAAATGACAGGTGGATCTGTGCCAAGGTAACCCGATACTTCAAGCAAAAGTCTAGCACGACCCTATCAAGGGGACCCAGTGTGAAAGGATATATGTATACATTCAAGGATCCATCGGCAGGATCCGGGACACCCTCATCAGGGGAAAGTATCTGTAGCGCTACCTTCTCCCCCCCTTCCGCAGTCTCTCCTTACTAACTCAAGGTGCTTCTCTCTAATTGAACAAGTAATCTTCAAGGTAAACCCTCATTAATCCTGAGTAATAGGAGCAGAATTCTCCCCTCCCGCCGGACATACCCTAATGTAGTAGTCATGGATATGGCAGGACTAGAAAACTGAAGCAGGAACCTGTGCAAATATTTTAGCACTAAGGTAATGAAGGGCTCAATGCCGAAATGGAAGGATAACTATCTAAAATAGTGGGATCTCCCAAGAAGCATAAGCGACTCTATATATGAAGAAACATCGACGATCCACATACCTAAGATGCCAACGACTTCGCCGTAAGTCTTGAGGTGGTACCCGACCTCGAGGACCTCCATCAAAGGATAGTTAAGCCCTAGGAGGCCAACAACTTCGCTGTAAGTCCTGAGGTGGTACCCGACCTCGAGGACCTCCATCAATGGAAAGTCAGGCCCTAGGAGGTCGACAATATCATTGCCAATCCTGAGGTGGTACCGGACCTCGAGGACCTTCATCAATGGAAAGTCAGGCCCTAGGAGGCCGACGACATCATCACGAGTCCCGAGGTGGTACCCGACCTCGAGGACCTCCATCAAAAGAAAACTCAGCTTTAAAAAGCCAACAACATTATCTCCAGTCCCGAGGTAGTACCCAACCTCGAGGACCTCTGCAAAAAATGAGTTAGGCTCCAAGAAGCCTCTAACATCATGGCAAGATTAGAGACGATACCCGATTTTGAAGGCTTATCCCAAGAAGAAAAATGAGCATCTCGAGCTCCGTCCGTAAAGGTTCGATCTCAGGATATCATCTAAATCTGGGCAGCCTCTCATCTGGGACCTATATACTATGCCTTAAGATTATATACACTAAGTTCAATATCAATACACCTCGAGTTAACCCTCGCTTGGGGAATGCTATCAAAATTCCAAAGGTTAAGTCTCAGACTAAGGGTTCAAAAACCTACTTCCATTAAACTCAAAACAAGGATCCCGATGACCCGAGCTTACCGGATCAATCCAGAATTGGCTCGAGAAGCGATAAAGAGGGGTGCCATTTTTATCGATCGAAGTCTAGAAAGAATACTCACACCCGGGTTAGATATTGATGATAGTCGACAGGGTCATACATTTAAAGTCTCCATGAATGTAAAAGAATACATCAAGAATCAAAGGCAATAGTTGGGAAAATATCCTTATATGCATAAATGTTTGGTAATAACAAGCCGCGAGGGGTCCTTATATATGACTACAAAAGCCCACAAGGGGTCCTTACGCAGAAACAATGAAGCGAAAGAATACACATAGTATAAGACTAAGGGCCTAGCCTACTCTTAAAAGTGCGACCTCGACAGCAGCATTTTTGCATATTATCTCGTCTAGTGCACGACCTCAATGACAATATCTTCTAAGCGCCGTCCCCTTGGGAATCTTATCCCGACCCTCCAGAATGGAATTTTCAAATGGGAAGGTGTAAAAGGGGAAAAGCGATGGAGAAGAGCAAAATGACGGAGGAGAAGCCAAAAGGAGCAAAGAAGTGGCTGGGTGAAAAATCTGGAATGAGCTTCACTAGTACTACTATTGTAAAGCCACTTCTTGGGACATTGCCCCGGTGCAGGATACAACAGTTAGTAGATAGTATCACTATACCCTAAGGAAATCAAAGAGGGTGTAGTGCAACAGGACAAGCCAAGAGGGTGAGCAGCGAAGTATAGTTCGAACACCTGCATGAGCAGTGGTGTATGGTCCAAACATATTCCCTAGACAGAAGAGATCGGCCTCTCTGTCTCATCATCTCGGGACAACAACAACAACAAAGCAACATAATCTTGCTCGACCGGAGAAGGTCCAGGAGATATACCGTAGCACGAGTGATAAAATTACCGCCATACAATCTTGGGGCCATGGGCCTCACACATGGTAAACGACGGAGAATAAATATAGTGAGAAGAGAAGAATGGATAGATATAGGAAGACACTTGGATGAAAGGCTGATATCAGGTGGCTCCCATTTATAGAAATGGAGGCAGCGTAACCGACGATGCTATTATCACCCTTGGAAAACGTAACAGCAGGCGCATTTAATGCGTCTTTGGGAGCTGAATCGGTGGTGAAATTATGGCTTTGAAGAATGAGGAATCACAATACTTTGAATGATCATGGAGAAGCAAAATGATGAAATGTTTCGGCAATTACGGAGGCCTGCATCACCAGTCTGACATCATCGCGGGAACTCCAAAGAGTCGGATGTCAAAATCATTTCCCATCGCTTGGTTCTAGGAAATACGGAGACTATCTGTATATGACAAAATTGGAGGGTCCAGTTTCTCGTCATTAAGGCATTTCAGAAGATCACTCAAAGCCTCGAGGCTACAAAGCTGCGATCGAGTCTCCTTCCTCGAGGCTCGTCAACGCCCAGACTAGAGACAATATTGATCATGGCTAGGGTAAAAATGGGGAGTTTCCAAGACACACGGCTAAGTCCGATAAAACCTAGCCGGCCTACTCTGAACCCGAATCAAGATGTCATGTCTAGCTGTCCCATCTCCATATCTTTACAATTAATGTATTTTGTACTATGATGGAATTTTTCTTCTATATAAAGATAATCCTTACCATTTTGTAAACTACGGTTTCTCCAACTAGTCCACACAAAATATAGAAAAACATTCTCTTTTCTCTCCAACATACTATCTCGATATTGTTGCTCTTAGTTATTATCTTCATACTTATTCTTCATTTATTGCTTATTATTAGCCATAAAAAGCCCCCCTTAATCATTTTGTAACTTTTAGCCCTACCCGATTTCCCGCGATAGTTTGAGCTCGAGCCTTGGAATTGACCTCCAGGCCCCAAATCGACAAGATCGAGGCCCCGAATAGCTAACCTATCGGTTTGATTATACCTTTCTCCTTAAATTTGTTTTACCTCTAAGTCCCACATATCTAGCATCAACTTCTTAACAACTAGCATAAAAATAGATCACGTATTTTTAGAGTCCCATTAACAAATTCAATTGTTATTACCATTTTTACTGTAGACAATTTGAGTCTTCATACATTGAGTATTACATTCTCTAATGGGTTTCTCTTATTGTATTTATATATGTGCAATAGTGGATACATTGCTTTCTCTTCTTTTATGTTGATATTGTATACATGTATGTTGATGTATTCATAAGTATTCAAAAGTGCCTTCATTGAATTGTACCTTTTTCAGTGACTTTTGCATATTGTATGTAGATGTATTTTGATGTATTCAAAAGTGCCTTAACTGATTTGTAATTATTCCAGTGTCTTTTGCATATTTTATTTTGATGTGTTTATATGTATTTAAAAATTCATTCACTAATTTATACTTATTACAGTGCCTTTTGCATATTGTATTTAGATGTATTTTGATGTAGTCAAAAGTTCATTCAAAACATGAATGAGTTATGTATTACAAAAGATTTATGATTTTTTTTGTAATTTTTGTTATATACAGGAAATAAAACTATTTGTGAAATACTCGCCTATTTTATCATTGCATATCAGTTCCTACACTAACATAGACATAATATTCCACCTCAAAAAAAAACTTACTTCAGAACAGTACAAAATGGTACTACTTGTTTTGAAAGTTTCCCTGATATGAAGCGTTGTGAGGTCCAACACCAATTGTTTAGGTGCTTCATGGTTCTGCAGCTGGAAGGAATTCATGATGATTCATTTTCAATATACGTCAATGGTACAACAGTATCCTTTTCAATAAGGGAGTTTGCGCTTATCACTGGTCTCAATTGTGCTGGTGACCCTGAAGATCTTTAGTTTAACATAAAGGTGCCTAACCGGATTGTTGATACATACTGATACAGAAAACATGCGCAACTGCTATAATATAATGAGCTCTTCGTATTTGAATGTATCCTTAGAATAAGAAATAAATACATCTTGTACCAGGGCTAAATACATGATACAATGACTTAAAAAATACTTACAATTATACGTATGGACATTGCCTAATTCAAAGAAAGCTTTTCCTGGTATTTTTTCCCAGCATTATGTACGTGTGTGAAGCTTCTTTCAGATTGCTGTGTCGAAACATCTTCCTAACTTCTTCGAGGAAGTCGTATATTGGCAATTCTCTTACCGACACAACTGCGACATTAATTAACTCCGCTATATTTGACATCAAGGTCCATCCTTATTAACAGGTGCATACAACCTAGCCCACTTTTTGTATCCAGCTAATTTCAAGTATTCTTTCACTGTAATATCTACCTTCTCCACCTTATCCATTAGACTAGAAAATTCAGCATGTGTGTATACTTTTGGCATTGAGAATCATATCTCGCTCAACTTTGAATGACTTTTTTTGAATTTCTTATAAACGTTGTTCCATAGATGCCATATACAAGCAAAATATGTACCGTTGGATACACTCTCGATACAGATTTGATAATGCTCTCATTCCTATCTGAAACGTTGCACATGTTTCCCCTCTCACCATATCCTTCCTTGAATTTCTCAAAGAACCATGACCAAGCAATATCGTTTTCTTAATCAATAACACCATATGCTAGTGGCAGTATATGACCTGTACATACAATTGCGCATATATTAAAAATACGTATTTCAAAATTGAATAGGTTGTAAAGTTAACAAATTTTATTATAATCCGCATACTCATTTGCACCATTCAATATGCTGGCCGAGACGAATGTCCCGGTGTAAGCCAATTTTAGGTGGCTGCCATCCATAAGCACAATGGGTCTACAATGATCGAAATCCTTTATAAAGGCCTACACAGATATATACACATACATGAACTCATTTTTTGGATATTTTACCATTCTATTGTGCGAACTAGGATATGTCATATCCATTGTGTATAGGTACCCTGGTAATTTATTGTATGAATTAGCCGGTTCACCTCTCAAGAAATGCAATGCCTTTTCTTTAGCCCGCCACATCAACATGTAACTAACTTCAACACCAAAATCTGATTTCACATCATCAATTATATCTTTTGGGGTGTATTTCCTCTTATGATTAGTAAGAATCGACCTAATCATACCACCGATAAGACTACTACTTGCTTGACGTTACTCATACACCTTATCCTTCAACGGACATGTATGTTTATCATTGAAATCTTTCACTTTGAACATTTGTGATTTCTTCGTGCTAAAAGCCTTAAATTTCCATTCATAATCCTCTGACATACATAATAATGTATGGTGTCACACGTCCTTTTTCCCCCAGGGGGATTGAGAGTTTTTCCAATTAAAGTGACTTTGATTGAAACGAGATTATTTTATTTAATTTCAGTCGCCACTTGGGATAATTTATTTTGTCCCAAGTCACCTACTTAAAATCCCGAATCGAGGAAGTTTTGACCCCATTTTACAGTCCACGAACGCAGAAATCCAGGTAAGGAATTCAGTTTACCCGGGAGAAGGTGTTAGGCATTCCTGGGTTTCGTAGTTTTAGCACGATCACTTAAATATTAATAATTGGAATAATTATCTGATTTATTAAATACTTAAAACCTATGTGCATTTTATTCCTTTTAACCGCTTTTAACATTTATAGAATTCATTTGAACAAGTCGCGATGTCGCACACTTATTTATTTTGTACACATTGCGAATCGCGTCACAGGAACCGTACCCATGATCTACAACATGTTTAATTTTATTAATATTCAAAGTTATGGTCAAGTCAGATGAAATGCAAACCCGAATCGGATTTATGTATCGTGACCGTGCCACGAGAACCATACCCATGGACACGATGATTTATTATTAATCGCGCCTAACGCAAGCTACGCATGTTTACAAATTACTTTCCTAAGTTTGGAATCAAGCATGAAATCCAACAACCGTGGAGCTTCTTTTTTTCTTTTTCATTTTCTTTTTGGATCAAAATCTTCCAAAGAAGACATGAAGAAGTAGACAATCAACATTGAACGTTTTACATAACAAGAACATTGACGAAAAAAGCAACAACAATGAACATTCCCAAACCACTAACACCAGAACAAAATAAAACCCAAAAAATATTTCTAAAACTGGATCGTACAACAGAGGTTTCGATACATACCTAACAAATAGGAGCCAATCTAACAAGGTCAAAAGCCAAACAAAAGCCACAATAATACTGATGGAGTTCAGCAGCAACGGTGAACGAAGCAGCAACAGAAACAGGGCAGTCCAAAACATCCGCTAAATTGAAAATCCTCATAATCTATATTGAATCTTTTATTTCCAATTTCTGAAGCTTAGTTTAAAACAGAAGACCCGCCGAAAAAACCTCACCAAAGTTTGGTCCAAAATTTTTCTTTTTATTTTTTTTGGAAAAATAAATATCAATAATATTTTTGTATTTTTATATTTTATTTTATGAGATACAGATAAACTAAAAGTAACTAGATAAAATATTAATTAGATATATTAAAGAAAATAATTTTGTAATTTTTTTTTTGTGATAAAATAAAATAAAAGAGTTAAAACTAGTTAAAATAGCAATATTAGACCTAAACTAAATATTTAACCACTAAAAAGTATAAAATTTCGAGGAGCGTAAAAAATTACATGTCTACAGCTGCCCCTCCTTGACTGTAAACACGAAGAGTTTTCAGACAAAGATCGACGAGATGAGTTTTTTGACCTGGCCCTTATTTAAAGAGAATAAAACTAAAAGAAAGGAGAATGTGACCGAGTCTTGGATTTGGACAGCCTATATATCCCGAGTTATAAGGTAATCAGGTCATGTGTAGTTCAAATGTGAATGAAGTGATGGGGTGTGATGAGATGAGGAGAGATTTGAGTGAGGTTTCGACGAGGCTCTGGTCTGTGTTATTACATCAAAATTAAAATCTAAGGAACTAAATAAGCCTATCAGCTATGAGTTACAAGATTCCTATCTATAAGTCTTCTGAAGCTTGAGCTTGAGTCTTGAAAGGTTCTTCGTACAGACTTTTGATTTGAACCTTAATTTGCTAGCTGTAGGTGCTAATTTATTCTTCCACAGTTTTTTCGGATCAAACTGGATATGCAATGCTCGTGACTTCGGCATGTCTTGAGCAGTTTACATCTTTCGTATGCTTCTGTATTTTGTATTCACTTTTTTTTCTTTTATTCAAGATTGAGAATTTTTCTTTTGGTCATCTCAGGCTGTCGATTCGTATTCGTGAGGCGAGCTTCTACTACTTCTATCTTGAATTGAATTCTGAAATGACTTCCTTTGTTCTCTAGGTGGGTGCCTGATACTGATTTGAAACTTGAAATAATTCCGAAATGAATTCTCTTGTTCTCAAGGTGGGTGCCTGCCACTAACATGAAACTTACAATGATTTCCCTCATTCTTGAGGTGAGCGCCTGCAACTGACTTAAAACTTGAAATGAATTCTCCTGTTCTCCAGGTGGCGCCTGCCAATGACTTGAACTTTGAAATAATTCCCTTATTCTCCAGGTAATTCCCTCATTCTCAAGGTGGGCGCCTGCCTCTAACTTAAACTTGATATGAATTCCCTCATTTTCCTGGTGGATGCCTGCTATTACAACAAAACAGACCAAATAAAAAAAACTTTTATGCCCTAGTTTGGTACCGGGAACATTTGTGAGTGTTCATCGAAGCCCATTGTCCAGGAGGGTCCTGAAAACTTAAAATTAAATCCAATTATTCAGGAGGGTTCTAAAAATATAAAACTAAATCCCATTATCCAGGAGGGTCCTGAAAACTTGAAACTAAATCTCATTATCCAGGAGGGTCTTAAAAATTTGAAACTAAATCCCATTATCCAGCAGGGTCCTGAAAACTTGAACCTAAATCCCATTATCCAGGAGGGCCCTGAAAACTTGAAACAAAATCCCATTATCTAGGAGGGTCCGAAAAACTTAAAATTAAATCCCATTATACAGGAGGGTTCTGAAAATTTAATACTAAATCCCATTATCCAGGAGGGTTCTGAAAACTTAAAACTCAATCCCATTATTTAGGAGGGTCCTGAAAACTTAAACTAAATCCCATTATTTAGGAGGGTCCTAAAAACTTAAACTAAATTCCATTATCCAGGAGGGTCCTGAAAACTTAAAACTAAATCCCATTATCGAGAAGGGTCCTGAAAACTTATAACTAAATCCCATTATCGAGGAGGGTCCTGAAAACTTAAAACTAAATCCCATTATACAAGAAGGTCCTAAAAAATTGAAATTAAATCCCGTTATTTAGGAGGGTCCTGAAAACTTGAAACTAAATCCCATTATCCAAGAGGGTCCTGAAAACTTGAAACTAAATCCCATTATCCCGGAGGGTCCCGAAAACTTAAAACTAAATCTCATTATCCAGGAGGGTCCTGAAAACTTGAAACTAAATCCCATTATCCAGGAGTGTCCTAAAAACTTAAAACTAAATCCCATTGCCCAGGAGGGTCCTGAAAACTTAAAACTAAATCCCATTATCCAGGAGGAACCTGAAAACTTAAAACTAAATCCCATTATAAAGGAGGGTCCTAAAAACTTAAAACTAAATTCCATTATCCAGGAGGGTCTTGAAAATTTGATACTAAATCCTATTGTCCAGGAGGGTCTTGAATATTTGATATGAAATCCTGTTATCCAGGAGGGTCTTGTAAACTTGAAACTAAATCTCATTATCTAGGAGGGTCCTGAAAACTTGAAACTAAATCCCATTATCCAGGAGGGTCATGAAAACTTAAAACTAAATCTCATTATACAGGAGGGTCCTGAAAACTTGAAATTAAATCCCATTATCTAGGAGGGTCCTATAAACTTAAAACTAAATCCCATTATCCAGGAGGTTGCTGAAAATTTGAAACTAAATCCCATTATCCAGGAGTGTCCTGAAAACTTGAAACTAAATCCCATCTAGATCATGCCTTCCTCATGAACGATTCCTGCATAGCAAACAAAATTTCATGCCCCTGTTTCAAACAAATAAAATCTTGTCGGTTTGAAAGTGTGGTGGTTAGTTTGTCGCCATGAGTCTTTGACAGCTTGACTTTGTGATCATCCGACTTTTGGAAGACTGACTGTATTGGTAATTGGCTGCATTGATGGGAGACTTTGTTGTTGCTTTCAAGAGACTTTTGCTCTTGCATTTGTGGCTCAATCAGTCTTATCCCAACTGGAGATCTTTGCTTAGGTGACCTTTTCGAATATCTTGAATGGCTTCTCGCTTTTGAGCAATTTGTTTGTCAGAGAGAGTCGTAACATGACTTTTGCATGATGTGCACACTTCATAGTCTCTGTTCAGTATTACAGAGATCCCCTGACTAACATTGAGGTTATCTTTGCTTGCTTTAGTCAAGTAGGTTGACAAGAGTCTTTTTGGGGAAGGAATTTTCATGAATCCTCAAGGCATGTTGACCGTAAAAACTGAATGTGCTGACCAAATTTATTTTGCGCAACTAAAAAGATGGTAGCAGATTTTGAAATATTTTCTTGCTTGTTTTGACAAGGAATGACTCAGAGTGAAGGGACACAATGATGCAAAGAAACAATATTAACAGGAAATGCCCAGGTCGGGAAGGACAGAAAGAAGAGTTTTTTTTCTTCTTTTTATTTCAATAACTAGCCTTAATGAATCATGACATGCATTTTGGACTTAACACCCTAATCTATCAAACTGATCTAATCTTTCCTTTTACCATTCGTATGACCTTTGAAATTGGGCTTGCTCATGGCAATCCTTTGCATCAACTTCATGACTCACTTTCAACTAGGGGTGCTTCAATGGTTTTTCACCAACAAGTCTCTTTCATTTATTTATCTCTACTTATTGTCACCTTACAGTACCCGTGAGGGTTTTCACTAGTAAGACTCTCTCATTTTTTCTTTTTCTTTCCTTTTTTTTAATTTTCTTTTGTGAGCAACTTGACAATGTTCTATGTCGCTTGATGGTCGTTGCTCAATGCGTGCTTCTCTTGGAGTTCTCGAAGGCATATCGGGAGGTATTTATTTGAAATATTTTAGATAGGGATGGAAAGAATGGTCGGCATGAAGACTCAAAGTAGACTCAAAATGAGGGGTTGTATACTTACAACTCTTGGAATCAACTCTTCCAAAATAAAATAAATTTTTTACCCCAGTTTCAGATACTGGTGATTTTTTGGATACTTTTTTTCACATTCTTATTTGGTTGGACCGAACTGTGTAAGGCTACCTATGTATCTTCTTTTTAAGGGAATTAGGTATAATGTAGTGGGATGTTTTGGATATTTTTTTTCACATTCTTATTTGGTTGGACCGAACCGTGTAAGGCTACCTATGTATCTTCTTTTTAAAGGAATTAGGTATAATGTAGTTTAGACATCTGACCTAACTATTTCCATCTTTCTTTCTTTGTCTTTTCCTTTTCTTTTTTTTTTAAAACAAATTGTCCCTACCTCTATTTTCTAAGGGCATGGACCTTCCACTACTCTTTACTTCTCTCTCTTTTTTCATTTGAACTTTCTAAAAGTTTCCCCAGTGTTTAGTCTTGGGGCATGGACTTTTTTTTTTCATTTTTTATATTTCATTTTCTTTTTGACTTTTGTCTATACTTGATTCCAAAAGAGGGTGGCAAAGAAAGTAACTTAGGCTCAAAAGGGGTAACAAGTGTTATAAAGTGTTTAGGTAGATGAACAAGGGCCTCCCAGCCTTGAGAATGCCAAACATAGTATCTTTTCGCGATCACAGCATTGACTAACATGTCTATCTTCTGGGTGTGTCGTGGTCACAAGACACTTTCCATCCTTTAATATCAAATATTCCAACAAACTTAAATTGATTAAATATCCTCAAGCCCGATCCTCACAATGATTTGAAGGTGAATTTTACTCGACCTTAGTTCCCAAGTATTTCAACTCTTTATTTGTCCTAAAAATGTCATATTCTCAGTTATCCAATTTAAGCTTAAACCAATCTTCTAGATGTAGCCAAAAACTCTGCATGCATGTCATATCACTAAAACTAGCGGGAAAAGAACTAAACATGGAATGACACAAAAGGACAAATTGTATTTCATTGAGTAAACAACAAGACAAACAACCTAAAATCCGAGTTACAACCCTAAAATAACCCGACTAACGAAAATAGCAACAAAACAGACAGATAAGATTCACACAAACAGGATAGAGGGATAGAAGTTTTTGACTCGATAAAATAAATAAAATTTGGATCATAACCCTGAAATAACCTAGATAATAGAAAAAACATCAAAACAAGCTACCAGGATTTCTTCCTAAGAGGAGGGAATGACTTTTCAATTGCTAAGCTTGAAATTTAGCCATAAATTTGCTCATCAGAATCACCATGGCCTTCTCCAATTTCAATCAGCAAGTTCTCGAGAGGATTCTCATACTCCATGCCACCACGTGTAACGACCCGATAGGTCGTTTTGAGTTCTAGCACATTGTTCAGTAGTTTGAGGCCATGAGTAGCTTCATTTTAGGTATTATGACTTGTGCGCACGGTCCGAACTGAATTTCGAGTAGGTCCGTAATCTCAAATATGACTTGTGTGTAAAATTTGAGGTCAAACGAACGTGATTTGATAGGTTTCGGCATCAAGTGTAGAAGTTGAAAATCTAAAGTTCGTTAAGCTTGGATTGGAGGTTGATTCATGATTTTAGCATTCTTTGATGTGATTTGAGGCCTCGGGCAAGTCCGTAATGTATTTTTGGGACGGGTTGGTATGATTGGACGGGGTCCCGAGGGCCTTGGGTGGATTCAGGATAGTTAACAGATCAAATTTGGAATTTAAAGAAGAAATGAAGCTGCTGCCTTCTAGTGTAACCGCACCTGCGAGGCTTGGGCCGCAGGTGCGGAGCCGCAGATCCAGCCTTTAAGCGGAAATGGACCGGCTAGACTGGGACCGCACCTGCGGAAGTAGAAACGCAGATGCGGAAGTTGAGGGCTTGGAGGAGGACCACAGAAATAGATTGTAGGTCGCACCTGCGAAATCGCAGAAGCGGTCAAGTGACTGTATGTGCGAAAATGCTGGAGGCAGTGACGTTCTTTTAAATTGGGGATTAGGTTTATTTCAATCCTATTTATTCCATTTGAGCCAACTTTGGAGCAACTTTGATGTGCGATTTTCACTAACAAGCATGAGGTAAGTAATTTATGTTAGTTTTGAGTTAAATACGTGATTATATACGGATTTGGACATGGAAATTTGTAGGAACTTGGGGTTTGAGAGAAAACCTAGAAAATTTATATTCTTGGATTTTGACCACGATTTTGGACTTGAAATTGAAAGTAAATTATGTATTTGAGTTCGTGAGGTTATGGGTAAACCTTATCTTCGATAATTTTGGAATCCGGGTACGTGGGCCCGAGGGAATTTTGTCAAGTTTTTGATAGGCATTAGGAAAAGTTATATATTGAATTATAATGAGTAATTGAGCATATATTAATGGGTTACATAATTATTAGCTAGTCGTGGAGCATTGTTCGTCAATTTGAGTCTTCGGAAGGGCGTGGAATGCCAGTGATGGAACTTCGGAGTGAGGTGAGTCTTCTTTCTAACCTTGTAAGAGGGAATTGTCCCCATAGGTGAATTAATTGAATATGTGCTGCTAATTGTGGGGGATACGTACGTACGAGGTGACGCGAGTGCATGCGTAGCGACTATTATGCTTATGTACGGGTAGTCTAGGACCCAAAAGCATGTTTACTTGTAAATATGCAACCATATTGTTAGTTTAAATTGCTTAAATCAAATCGAAGTGGCAAATGATTTTCTAGAAGAGTTAAACTTCATTTTCATGACTTGTAAAAAGGGAAATTACACCTCCTTGAATAATTATTTCCTTGATGAATGTCCTAATTGGCTATTTGAATATGTGTTTCTATGTGTACCTGCGTCATATTTATGATTCGCGAGCAGGGTGATTGTTTATTTATAATTGACAGCGTCGCATGTATGATTCGCGAGCGGGGTAATAGATGCATCTATGGTTCGCGTCATTCGACCTCTGGCAGTGCACAGTTTAAATATTATTGGATCGGGTCGTACGTCCTCGGCATGATTTGCAAATGCTTATATTGCTTGCCTTAGAATTTATAGATGTTTATAATTGCTCTCCCTGACTTGAGAATAAATGTATAAATGTTGAAAAGGAAATTGGGAATTTCCTATAAAAGAAAGAATTCTTTACTTGCTTCATTCTATTAAATTATAATCATGTTTTTAAAAATCCTCGATTTATTATATTATGGACGTATCATTATTGGACCACTAGTAAATGTCGAAGTCGACCTCTCATCTATACTTCTTTGATATTAGACGCGATACTTGCTGGGTACACGTTATTTTCGCACACATACTTTACTTGCTGTACATTTTTGTTGCACAAGTTCATGTGTGGCTAGTGGCTTAGTGGCATAGCGACATGGTTGATACGGGGACTTAGGTAAGCTGCATTTATCGAGATGCCCTGGAGCCAGCAGAGTCTCCTTCAGATTATTGTATTGTATTTTCATTTCTGTCCACTTTGTATTCTGGACAGTTACGGTATTTTGTTTCATTCCCTAGTAAATGCTCATGCACTCGTGACACCGGGTTCTGGGATGATTATGGGGTATTTGTATTAATTCCAAACATTTTTTAATTTAAATTGAAACGGTTAACTTTTGCTAGTACAATTGAAGGAAAAATCATAATTTTCAACATTATTAAAACAAAGCCTAAATTAAGTATTTATGATTGGGTTGCCTAACAGTGGTGTCTGGCATCATCATGACCCTTAGTAGATTTTAGGCCGTGACACCACACATCATCCCCACAAAGTGTGCACCATCATGTGCAGGTAAAGAATTCTGCGTGATATTCTACGTGTAACTGTCTTGGATCACAATCATTTTTTCCCGAATCATCCTTTCTGTTCTTCTTTTCAAATCCCGACAGCTTTCAACATTGTGCCCCTGGGCATCGAAATGGTATTCACACCTTTGAAGGGTTAAAGCTTCTTGTACGTGGGTCCACATGATTTGGAGGAATAGGTTCAATCGTATCATAATGCTTTAACTTCTCATACAACCTTGCATAGGACTCTCCTATTGGTGTAAAATTATCTGTCAACCTTTGTTCCCCTGTATTCCCTGGCTTGGATGTCTGTAATAGGGCACTTGAAAATTATGTGAAGGCTGGTGGAGATTTTACGGTGCTGGTGCTCACCTTCTAAGGTGTCTGGTGGCTTGAAAACATACTAAGGTGGAGCAACAAAATTATGGGTTCTAAGGTGGATAATAGTGCTCAGGGGAATAATAAAAAAACAGACAAGGCTGGTCACACTTTCGAGATATTATCCTAGGACCTCTTCTCGACCCTGATGTCATCATGATTTCTTCATTCATCTCATTCGTGTCACTAAAATTACCAGATTCAATTTGGACAGCCTGAGTTGCTGCTTTGAGAGTTGTTTGACTTATAATTTTGCCTGTCTTAAGGCCATTCTCTATCGTGTCTCCAATTTTGATTGCTTTCAAGAAGGATTTGCCAATTGCCAACATCATGTTTTGAAAGTAATCTGGCTCTTGCGCCTGAAGGAAGACAATGATTAGCTCGTGGTCATCTATGGGTGGCTTAACTCTAGCCGCTTGCTCTCTTCATTTAATGGCATATTCCCTAAAACTTTCAGTTAGTTTCTTCTTCGGGTTTGAAAGGGAATTGCAGTCTGGAGCGGTGTGGATGTTGTATTGGAACTGTTTGACAAAAAGCCCAGGCCATGTCATCCTAGACATGCCAATGAGAGGTGTTTTGATCCATAAACCATTCAGAGGCTACTTTCATTAGGCTTTCCCCAAAATAAGCTATTAGCAGTTCTTCATTTCTTCCTGCACCTCTTAGCTGATTGCAATACCTTTTCATGCGGGCTATGGGGTCTCCATGTCCATCATATTTTTTAAATTTAGGAGTCTTGAAACCAGGTGGCAAACGAACATCGGGGAACATACATAGATCCTTGAAGGCAATACTCTTCTGACGTGCCAACCCTTACATGTTTTTCAACTGTCATTATAAGATTTTCACTCTTTCGGCCAGTTCTTCCTGTGCCATCTTTCGGGCAGGCTTCACAATCTTTGCACGAAGATCAAAATAGGTATGAGTGGTACTCAAGAGAATGGTATTGTTCTCGCTGGGTAGCAAATTGTGACTCATGAGTTTTCCTTTGCGCCACCGTTGGCTGTGGGATGGTGAAGACATGCATAACCATAGTGGTTGCCTTGTTGGTTGTCAATGGCAAACTTTGAGAGAATGCAACATAAGTTCCAGCTGTAGTCGTACAGTTGGGATAAAGACTCAGCCCAGGTGGATATGATTGATCAGACAATGATACTAGAATGGTAGTAGTCGATATGGGTGTGAAGTCTGGCAAATCATGAATAGAAAAGGGCGGTCCTTGACCATTGGCCCATGCTTGACACATTTCGATCATTTGCTGTTTCAGTATTCTATTCTCCTCAACCATAGTAGACTCCTGTTGAACCCTCTAACACTGAGTCTTGAGCATTTGTAACAGCTTCGATGTTAGTTGTCAATGATATTTTTTCCTTGGATCTTGTGTTGCCAGCTTACCACAAACCAACCACCTTAAACTTTCTTCACAATTCAAAACAAGAGACACGTTAGAATGGATTCCTTCACTCTTTATTATTATCATTTTCCTCTCTCTCTTTCCACCTTCTTTTTTCTTCAAAATCATTTGATCGAACCTGATGTGTGTTGCCTATATATCATGTGGGAACATGAATCAGATGTTGTGTAATTCGGAAAGATTAGGAGTAAAGGAAATAAACTAAATCTTTTTTTCCTTTGGATTTTGAATTTTCTTTTTTGTCTCTTTTTTTCTTTTTTAATTTTTGAAATAAAGACTTATAAAGAAGAAAGTAAATATCTTTTGATTTTGTTTTATATTCTTTTTTTTACATAAGAAAAAAAACATTTTTTGGCTTTTAGTTTTGTTTTGTTTTTTAAATTTTTGGGAGAAAGACTTCCAGGAGAGGAAAAAAATATTTTTTTGAATTTTGGTTTGATTTTTTTAATGCAAGACTTGTATAAAGAAAGAAAATATCTTTTTTTTGACTTTATGAAAGAAATACTTCTAAAGAAAGGAGAAAATATTTTTGAATCTTAAATTTTCTTTTGCATTTTCGAAAGAAGAATAAAAATATTTTTGGATTTTGAGAGAAATTAAAAGAAAATATTTTCATATTTTAAAAAAAACTACGATCTAAAAGAAAGACTTTCTAAAGAAGGAAGTAAAGGAAAATATCTTTGGATTTTTTTTATAAAATTGGTGACGGAACCGATGAGGTTTGCCTACGTATCTCACATCCGGTGAGAATGAGACCTGCGTAGTTCGCCCAGTTTTGACGGAACAGAGAAACCATGACTTTTTTAAAAACATTGGCTTTTTTTTTCCAAACTTTCGGCAGAGCTTCAGAATTTTTCACATACCCACCTCTCACTTTTTTTCTTGTTCTTTTCCTTTTTTTTATTTTCTTTCCCTATTCTAGTAGCTAGTGAACATGCAAGGCGAAACAAATAAATGCGCAAGTAGTGCGTAAAATGCATCAGAATGATCTTTTTAATTCGAGTATACTGTCCTAGACGGACCCAACCCATGTATTGAGTTCCCAAAGTCAAATGCACGTCATGCAAAGAAATGTTCCTACTAGGGATCCGGCATGAGGTTATATTATTCTAAGTTTAAAACTACCTGGCTTACCCGAGCGGACAACTCGAGCCGGAAGGGGGGCAACATACCGGTAACCAAAAGGCCATCCGGCTTTGTAACTGATCTGATCCTCGTTCTAAATTAGGGTGTGATACTAACATAAAAGAAGTCACGCCAACATGCACTTCCTAGAAGATTTAGAAGACTCAGACAAAAGAAGGGCTCGTAACTGTTTAAATACAGTTCAAACAATATCAAAGTGGTAAAAAATGGCATCTAGAACATTAGGCTTAGACACGTAAAAATTAGATAATAAACGAAAGCCAAGTAACCCTGAACTAGAGATTATGGGTTCGTTCCCCAGCAGAGTCACCAGAGCTGTCACACCTCCTTTTTTCCCGCAGGGGGATAGGGAGTTTTTCTAATTAAAGTGACTTTGATCGAAACAGGATTATTTTATTCAATTTCAGAGTCGCCACTTGGGATAATTTATGGTGCCCCAACTCACCAGTTTTAAATCCCGAATCGAGGAAGTTTAGGCTCTGTTTTATTTATAGTCCGCGAACATAGAAATCCGGATAAGGAATTCAGTTTACCCGGGAGAAGGTGTTAGGCATTTCTGGGTTCCGTGGTTTTAGTACGATCGCTTAACTATTAATAATTGGTCTAATTATCTGATCTATTAAATACTTAAAACTTATGTGCATTTTATTTCTTTTATCCGCTTTTAACATTTATTGAATTCATTTGAACAAGTCGCGATATCGCACAGTCATTTGTTTTGTACACATTGTGAATCGCGTTACGGGAACCGTACCCAGGATCTATGACATGTTTAATTTTATTAATATTTGAAGCTATGGTCGGGTCACATGAAATGCACAACCGAGTTGGATTTACGTATTGTAACCATGCCGCGGGAACCATACCCATGACCACGATGATTTGTTATTAATCACGCCTAAAGCAAGCTACGCATGTTTACGAATTATTTTCCTAAGTTTGGAATCAAGCGTGAAAGCCAAGACCCATGGACCTTCTTTTTTTCTTTTTATTTTTTATTTGGATCGAAATTCTACCAAAGAAGACATGAAGAAGTAGACAATCCACATTGAACATTTTACACAACAAGAACATTGACGAAAAAAGCAACAACAATAGAATATTCCCAAACCACAAACACCGGAACAAAATAAAACCCGATAAATATTTCTAGAAATGGATCGTACAATAGAGGTTTCGATACATACCTAATAAATAGGAGCCAATCTAACAAGGTCATAAGCCATAGTAATACTAATGGAGTACAACATCAGTGGTGAACGAAGAAGGGGCATAAACAGGGCAGTTCAAAATATCCGTTAAACCTAAAATTCTCTTAATCTATGTCGAAGCTTTTATTTCCAATTTTTGAAGCTTAGTCTGAAATAGAAGACTAGCCGGAAAAACCTCGCCGAAGTTTGAACGGAGACCTCACTTAACATCGACTGTATTTGGGTGTTTTGGGATTGTTTAAGGGTGGTCTTCAGTCATTTTTGCACCGAGTTTAAGTTGTTTACAAGGCCGTTCCTTTCCTCTCTGTTTCTGCTTCATTCCCATCCCCTACTTTCCGTTTTTCTTTTATCCCTTCCGTTCGTTCATGTGATGACCTGACCCGTTGTCTCATGAGTTACCACTTCGTTTTTCCCATTTTCAGCTTCTTTATGCTTCATTATCCATATCTTATGTGATGGAGTTGGTTTGGAGAGGTTATGGTAGGAAATGAGACACTTAGTATCTTTAAGGAAGGTTTGGTTTGGAAAATGTCAACCGGATGTTGAGTTATGAGTTAGAGGGCTCAGATGTGATTTTCGGTGATTTGGTTAGCTTCAAAGGATGATTTGTGACTTAAAAGTGTGATCGGAAGTGATTTTGGAGGTCCAGTGTAGAATTAGGGTTGAATTGGCGAAGTTAGTATTTTGGCGAATTTCGGTTGATGGGTGACATTTTGATCCGAGGGTCAGAATGGAATTTCGATAGTTTCTGTAGCTTCGTTAGGTGATTTAGGATGTGTGCGCAAAATTTCAGATCATTCGAAGGTGTTTTGGTCGGTTTTTTTATCAAATGCGAGTTTCGGAAGTTTTAGAAGAACTTAGGCGCGAATCCGATGTATTTTGATAGTTTTGCTGTTGTTTGAGGTGTTTTTATGATTGTAACAAGTTTGAATGGTGTTTTAGGATATGTTGGTACTTTTAGTTGAGACCCCGGGGGGTCTCAGGATGATTTCGGATGGTTAGACGGGAAGTTGTGGACTTGGAAATGTAGCAAAAAATAAAGTAGTCAGTGCGACAGGTTTTTGGCTTTCGCGAACGCGAGTGGGCCATCGCGTTCCCGTAGAAGGATTTGGGGCCTGAGGTTTTTGTTCTTCGCATTCGCAGCTGGGTGTCGCGTTCGCATAGGTTCGAGTTTTTGTTCATCGCGTTCGCGGGCTGTGCTTCGCATTCGCATAAGAGGAATTGATGTCCCGCAATTTTTGTTCTTCGCGTTCGCGGCATCAAGCTCACATTCGCATAGTTGAATCCGGCAAAGCATCGCGTTCGCGTGTAAGGACCATGTTCGCAAAGGGTAATTTTGTCTGAGGCAAAGTTCGTTCATCGCAAATGCGAGTGGGCCCTCACATTCGCATAGAGTTAAAAGTCGCTGGGCAGAATGGTTTTTAATAACATTTACTCCGCGAGCTAGGTCACATTTTCCTCCATTATTGAGTACCTTGAGAGATTTTTGGGAGAAATTAAAGAGGGTTTCGACTGGGATTGATTGGAGGTAAGTCCTATGAACTAAAAACATGATTTAATTGTAGAATCAACCTAGAAATTTATGAAAAATTAGCAAAAATGGGAGAACTAGGGCTTGAGTTTTTGAAATTTTAAATTGGAATTTGAAGGGTCATTTGAGCTCGGATTTGAGAGTTCTTGATATGTATAGACTCGTGGCAAGATAAGGAACCCATTGATGTGAAAATTTCTGAATTTCAAGAAGTCGGCCCGGGGCTCGGGTTTTGCCAATTTCGAGATTTTTGCTATTTTTCGATTCTTTTCGATTGGGTTATGTTCCCTTAGCCTATTGTGACGTATTCGTTGAGGTTTTGATTAGATTGATGCGCGGGGAGGATGATTTGAGAGGCAAGGGTATAGCGAGCTAGAGATTTGGCCGGTTTGAGGTGAGTAATCGTAGTAAATGATGTCCTGAGGGATTGAAACCCCGGATTTGCACAACGTAGTGCTATATTGAAGTGAAACATGCGCTTAATGACGAGCGCGGGGTTCTTTACTATTGGGGATTGTGACTTGGTCCGTCCCGATTGATGTTTTTACCGCATATTTGACTGAGATATGTTTGTTATCAACATGATTTAGGCTTATTGCCATATTTTGGGCTTCATTCCGACTACTTGATCCTCCATGGACTTTTTATCACTATTTCCTCACCATTTTGATATATTACTTGAATTCAGTCCTATCGATTAATACTTTTTTACAAACTCAGTCACTCTTAATTGAATTTTGTGATTTAAATGATATTTCCAAATGTTGTTTGGGCTGAGCACTACTGTTTTATTGATGCCCGAGGGGCTTGTGATGATTTCTGGACTGAGTGAGGCCGAGGGCCATATGTGAGGATAAGCTGAGTAATATGAGATGCTTTATATGCAATGAGGTGTCTTGAGTGTTGGGAGGCTGAGTGATGTGAGGCCGAGTGCCGAGTGATGATGCCAGGAGGTGGCTTGGTATAGCGCTTGGGCCGTAAGAGGCCCCTCCGGAGTCTGCACTCCCACAGTAAGTGCGGGTACCCATATGATTTGATACTGAGCTCGAGGGGCTGATACTATGCTGAGTGACTGATACTGAGCCCGAGGGATTGATACTATGCTGAGTGACTGAGAGTGAGCCCGAGGGATTGATACTATGCGGAGTGATTGATACTGGGCCTGAGGGTAGCTTACTACCTCTGTTTACTTGTTGTTTTACCTGTTTTTTTAAAGGAGATTTCATTTGATTCTTTACTATTTTACTGCTTTAAGTGATTTACTGCCTGGTATAAAATTGCCTTGTGCATTTATGTATTTTCATACTTTCAGCCATTATTTATTGTTATTACTCACAAGGTCGGAGTACTCACATTACTCCCTGCACCATGTAAGCAGATTCAGGCATAGCAGAGTCCGCAACCGAGCGTTAATTCCTTCCAGACCAGGCATCGATTTGGAGTTACGAGGTAGTTCTTGACGTCCACAACCCCTTATCTCCCCTATCCTCTATCATTTATGTTTCATAAGACTATTGTATCGGATTTCATACTTTGTAGACGTATAGTGCACTCTGTAGTGGCTCATGACTTGTGACACCCCGGTTTGGGCTGTGTCGGGATGGTTTTCCCTTGTTATTATCATTGTTTCTGCAATATTGGCTACCTTAAGCATGTTTTAGTGTTGTTAATAATAATTGATTTCTTAAAATAGGTGTTTGCGTTGTTCTGGCTGGCATTGTTTTCACGAGAGGCGCCATCACGATCGGGGTCGAGAATTGGGTCTTGACAAGTTGGTATCAGAGCCTAGGTTACTAGGTCTCACGAGTCATGATCAGTTATAGTATAATCTCGTGGATCGGTACGGAGACGTCTGTATTTATCCTCGAGAGGCTGCAGAACCTTTAGGAAAACTTCATTTTCTTGAAATTCTTGTCGTGCGAATTTGTTGATCAGAGCACTAAACTTCTCTTTATTCTATTCCCTCACAGATGGTGAGGACATGAGCTACCGGACGTGGTGGACGACCACCAGTACCACCCATTGAGTCCACCAGAGGCCGTGGACGCGATCATGGTCGTGGCAGAGGCAGAGTAGTAGGGGCAGCACCTGTGGATCCTCCAGTTGCCCCAGCTCAGGACCAGGCTCCAGCAGCACGAGTTCAGGCACCAGTTGTACCCATCGTGATTCCAGGTCTTCAGGAGACCTTGGCGCAGATTTTGACAGTTTGCACAGGCCTGGCTAAGGCAGTTTCATCCACCACAGTAGTAGCTACTTCACAGGCCGGGGGAGGGAATCAGACCCCTGCTGCTCTCACACCTGAGTAGGTAGTGCAGGATTACAGACTCCAGAGGCAACTCCAGCTCAGCCAGTTGCACTAGTGCAGGAGTTCAGGGTCCTAACTATGCCTGAGGATGAGCATCGCTTTTGAGAGGTTTGGTAGACTCCAGCCTCCGACATTCAGTGGTGCTGAGGGCGAGGATGCCTAGGGTTTTCTTGATAGGTGTCAACGGATGCTCCGTAATGCAGGTATTCTGGAGTCTAGTGGTGTGGTATTTACCACCTTTCAGTTTACTGGGGCTGCCTTCACTTGGTAGGAGGCGTATAAGAGGCGTAGGCCGGCTGGTGCGACACCTTTGACTTGGCAGGAGTTCTCCACTCTCTTCTTGGAGAAGTATGTACCACAGTCCCGTAGAGAGGAGCTGCGCAGGCAGTTTGAGTGGCTACGATAGGGAGATATGACTGTGTCTTAGTATGAGATGAAGTTTTTAGAGTTGGATCGTCATGCCGTTTGGATGGTTTCGTCGGATCGTGAGCGGATCAGGAGATTTGTTAATGGCCTTAACTACCATCTCCGTGTTCTTATAACTAGAGAGAGATTATTGGGTGTTATATTCGAGGAGGTGGTTGATATAGCTTGAGAGATTGAAGCGGTTTGCCATCAGAATCGAGAGGAGATGAGGCCAAGAGGGCTCGAGGTTCTGGCAGTTACAGTGGCTCTTTCGAGGGGCCAGTTCCAGCAGGGTAGAGGTCGTTCTTTCAGGCCCGCTTAGTCGGCCCAACTCGAGTATTGTGGGGTATCTTCAGGTCGTGGTTATCATGGTTCTCAGCAAAGTCATCCTTCACTCAGCGCTCTTCCAGCTAGGGGTAAGGGTTAGGCAGCCAGGGGGAGCCCTAGAGGTGGAGGTCGATCGGGCGGCGGTCAGGCTCGTTTTTATTTTATCCCAGGTAGGACAGATGCCATTGCTTCAGATGCTCTCATTACATGTAATATTTCAGTCTGCCACAGGGGTGCCTCAGTCTTATTTGATCCCGGTTCCACCTATTCTTATGTATCCTCATATTTTGCTCATCATTTGGGTACGTCTCGAGGGTGTCTTGCCTTACCTGTTTATGTATCTACCCTGGTGGGCGATATTATTATTGTAGACCATGTGTACCAGTCATGTTTGGTGACTATTGGGGGTCTGGAGACCCGAGTTGATCTATTGTTATTGAGCATGGTGGATTTTGACATTATTTTGGGCATGGACTGGTTAGCTTCGTGTCATGCTATTCTAGATTGTCATGCTAAGACAGTCACTTTGGCTATACCAGGTATACCGAGGATCGAGTGGCGTGGTGTGACTGATTATGTTCCTAGTAGGGTGATTTCATTCTTAAAGGCCCAGCGTATGGTTGGGAAGGGTTGCCTTTCATATTTGGCATTTGTGAGGGATGTTGGAGCCGAGACTCCTAGCATTGATTCTGTTCTAATTGTGAGGGAGTTTTCCGATGTATTTCCTGCAAACCTGCCAGGCATGCCACCGGACAAGGATATCGATTTTGGTATTGTCCTGGTGCCGGGCACTCAGCCCATTTCCATCACGCCATATCGTATGGCACCAGTGGAGTTGAAAGAATTGAAGGATCAGCTTCACGAACTCCTAGATAAGGTGTTCATTCGGCCTAGTATTTCATCGTGGGGTGCACCGGTTCTGTTTGTGAAGAAGAAGGATGGCACTATGAGAATGTGCATTGACTACAAGCAATTGAACAAAGTAACAGTGAAGAACAAGTATCCCTTGCCTCGCATTGATGATTTATTTGACCAGCTTCAGGGAGCGAGGGTGTTCTCCAAGATTGATCTCCATTTGGGCTATCACTAGTTGAAGATCCGAGATTCAGATATTATTAAGATTGCGTTCGAGACTATATATGGGAACTATGAGTTTCTTGTTATGTCTTTTGGGCTGACTTATGCCCCAGCAGCATTTATGCATTTGATGAACAGTGTATTTCGGCCTTATCTGGATTCATTCGTTATTATTTTCATTGATGATATTCTGGTGTACTCGCATAGTTAGGGAGAGCACGCGCAACATTTGCGAGTTGTGTTACAGAGATTGAGGGAGGAGAAGCTTTATGCAAAGTTTTCCAAGTGTGAGTTTTGGTTTAGTTTAGTGGCTTTCTTGGGACACGTGGTGTCCAGCGAGGGTATTTAGGTCGACTCGAAGAAGATAGAGGTGGTTCAGAGTTGGCCCAGACCGTCCTCCGCCATAGAGATTCGTAGTTTCCTTGGTTTGGCAGGTTATTATCGCCGGTTTGTTCAGGGATTTTCCTCTATAGCATAACCCTTGACCAAGTTGACTTAGAAGGGTGCTCTATTTGTATGGTCAGACGAGTGCGAGGAGAGCTTTCAAAAGCTAAAGACAGCTTTGTCCACAACTCCAGTACTGGTCTTGCTGTCAGCTTTAGGTTCTTATACTGTATATTGTGATGCTTCGAGAGTTGGGATCGGATGTGTGTTGATGCAGAAGGGTAGAGTTATTACTTATTCTTCTCTTCAGTTGAAGCCCCACGAGAAGAACTACCCTGTTCATGATTTAGGGTTGGCTGTTATAGTTCATGCCTTGAAGATTTGGAGGCACTACTTGTATGGCATATCTTGTAAGGTATTCACTGATCATCACAGTCTTCAACATTTGTTCAAGTAAAAGGATCTTAATTTGAGGTAGCGGAGGTGGCTAGAGTTACTTAAGGATTATGATATTACCATTCTGTATCACCCGGGGAAGGCCAATATGGTGGCCGATTCCTTGAGATAAAAGGCAATTAGTATGGGGAGTTTGGCATATATTCCAGTTGGGGAGAGGCCTTTTGCAGTTGATGTTCAGGACTTGGCCAATCGGTTGGTGAGACTAGATATTTCTGAGCCTAGTCGGGTGTTGGCTTGTGTGGTTTCTTGGTCTTCCTTATATGATAGCATAAGAGAGCACCAATATGATGATCTGCATTTACTTGTCCTTAAGGACCTTGTTCAGCATGATAATGCCAGGGACGTTACCATTGGTGAGGATGGTGTGTTGAGGATGCAGGGCCGGATTTGTGTGCCTAATGTGGATGGGCTTCAGGAGTTGATATTGGAGGAGCCCCATAGCTCGCAGTATTCTATTCATCTAGGTGCCGCGAAGATGTTTAAGGGTTTGAGACATTATTATTGGTGGAGGAGAATGAAGAAGGATATTGTAGGGTTTGTGGCTCGGTGTCTCAATTGTCAGCAGGTAAAATATGAGCATTAGAGACCGAGTGGCGTACTTCAGCAGATAATTATTCCCGAGTGGAAGTGGGAGAGAGTCACTATGAATTTTGTGAGTGGTCTTCCTCGTACTTTGAAGAAGTTTTATTCGATTTGGGTGATTGTGGATTGGCTGACCAAGTTCGCGCACTTCATTCCGGTATGTACTACCTATTATTCGGAGCGGTTGGCAGGTATCTTTATCCGGGAGATTGTTTGATTGCATGGTGTTCCAGTGTCTATTATCTCAGATAGAGGTACTCAGTTTACTTCTTAGTTCTGGAGGACTTTTCAGCGAGAGTTGGGTACACAGGTGGAGTTGAGCACAACATTTCATCCTCAGATGGATGGTCAGTCCGAGCGTACTATACAAATATTGGAGGACATGTTGCGTGCCTGTGTAATTGATTTTGGAGGTTCTTGGGATGAGTTTTTGCCGCTTGCAGAGTTTTCCCACAACAACAGTTATTAGTCAAGCATTCAGATGGCTTCGTATGAGGCGTTGTATGGGAGGCGGTGTAGATCTCCAGTTGGTTGGTTCGAGCCCGGCGAGGCTAGGCTATTGGGGACAGAGTTTGTTCAGGATGCCTTAGGGAAGGTTAAGCTGATTCAGGAGAGGCTTCGTACAGCACAGTCGCGTCAGAAGAGTTATGCGGACCGGAAGGTTCGAGATGTGTCTTATATGGTTGATGAGAAGGTCTTGCTGATGGTTTCTCCCATGAAGGGTGTTATGCAGTTTAGAAAGAAAGGGTAGTTGAGTCCGCGGTTTATTGGGCCTTTTGAGGTACTTAGAGTATTGGGTAGGTGGCTTATGAGCTTGCCTTGCCACCTAGATTATCGGCCGTGCATTTGGTATTTCATGTTTCTATGCTCCGGAAGTATGTTGGGGACGCATTCCATGTATTAGACTTCAGCACGGTTCAGCTGGATGATGATTTGACTTATGATGTAGATCCAACAACTATTCTGGATCATCAGGTTCGGAAGTTGAGGTCAAAGGATGTTACTTCGGTGAAGGTGCAGTGGAGAGGTCAACCCGTAGAGGAGGCTACTTGAGAGACCGAGCGGGAGATGCGGAGCAGATAACCTCACCTGTTTGAGACTTCAGGTATGTTTCTTGACCCGCTCGAGGACGAGCGCTTGTTTTAGTTAGGGAGGATGTGACGACCTAACCTGTCGTCTTATGAGTTATCGCTTTGTTTTCCCCATTTTCAGCTTCTTTATGCTTCATTATCCATATCTTATGTGATCGAGTTGGTTTGTAGAGGTTTTGGTAGGAAAGGAGATACTTAGTCTCTTTAAGGATGGTTTGGTTTGGAAAAAGTCAACCGAATGTTGACTTATGAGTTAGAGGGCTCGGATGTGATTTTCGGTGATTCGGTTAGCTTCGGGGGATGATTTGTGACTTAGGAGCGTGATCGGAAGTGATTTTGGAGGTTCGGTGTAGAATTAGGCTTGAATTGGCGAAGTTAGTATTTTGGTGAATTCCGATTGATGGGTGAGATTTTGATACGAGGGTCGGAATGGAATTTGGAGAGTTGTTGCAGCTTCATTAGGTGATTTGGGATGTGTGTGCAAAATTTCAGGTCATTCGGAGGTGTTTTGGTTGGGTTTTTGATCAAATGCGAGTTTTGGAAGTTTTAGAAGAACTTAGGCATGAATCCGATGTATTTTGATAGTTTTGGTGTTTTTTGAGGTGTTTTGATGATTGGAACAAGTTTGAATGGTATTTTAGGATGTGTTAGTGCTTTTGTTTGTGGCCCCTGGGGGCCTCAGGGTGATTTCAGACGGTTAGATGGGAAGTTTTGGACTTGGAAATGTAGCAAAAAATGCAGCAGTCAGTGCATCAGGTTTTTAGCCTTCGCGAACGCGAGTGGGCCATCGCGTTCGCGTAGAACGATTTAGGGCATGAGGATTTTGTTCTTCGCATTCGTAGCTGGGTTTTGCTTTCGCATAGGTTCGAGTTTTTGTTCATCGCGTTCGCGGGCTGTGCTTCGCGTTCGCATAAGAGGAAATGAGGTCCCGCAATTTTTGTTCTTCGCGTTCAAGACATCAGGCTCGTGCTCGCGTAGTCGAATCAGGCAAAGCATCGCGTTCGCGTGTAAGGACCGCATTCGCGAAGGGTAATTTGGTCTGAGGCAAAGTTTATTCATCGCGAACACGATTGGGCTCTCGCGTTCGCATAGAGTTAAAAGTCACTGGGCAGAATGATTTTTAATAACATTTCCTCCGCGAGCTAGGTCACATTTTCCTCCATTGTTGAGCACCTTGAGAGATTTTTGAAAGAAATTGAAGAGGGTTTCGACTGGGATTGATTGGAGGTAAGCCCTATGAACTAAAAACATGATTTAATTGTAGAATCAACCTTGAAATTTATGAAAACTTGGCAAAAATGGGAAGAGCTAGGGCTTGAGTTTTTGAAATTTTAAATTGGAATTTGAAGTGTAGTTTGAGCTCGGATTTGAGAGTTCTTGATATGTATAGACTCGTGGCGAGATAAGGAACCCATTGATGTGAAAATTTCTGAATTTCGAGAAGTGGGCCTGGGGCTCAAGTTTTGCCAATTTCGAGATTTTTGCTATTTTTCAGTTCTTTTCAATTGGGTTATGTTCCCTTAGCCTACTGTGATGTATTCGTTGTGGTTTTGGTCAGATTCGGCATGCGGGGAGGCCGATTTGAGAGGCACGGGCATAGCGAGCTAGAGATTTGGCTGGCTTGAGGTGATTAATGATAGTAAATGATGTCCTGAGGGTTTGAAACCCCGGATTTGCACAACGTAGTGCTATATTGAGGTGAAACACGCGCTTAATGACGAGCTCATAGTTCTTTACTATTGGGGATTGTGACTTGGTCCATCCCGATTGATATTTTTACCACGTATTTGACTGAGATATGTTTGTTATCAACATAATTTGGGCTTATTGCCATATTTTGGGCTTCATGCCTACTACTTGATCCTCCGTGGACTTTTATCACTATTTCCTCACCATTTTGATATATTACTTGAACTCAGTCCTATCGATTAATACTGTTTTATAAACTCAGTCACTCTTAATTGAATTTTGTGATTTAAATGATATTTCGAAATGTTGTTTGGGCATAGCACTACTGTTTTACTGATGCCCGAGGGGCTTGTGATGATTACTGGACTGAGTGAGGCCGAGGGCCATATATGAGGATATGCTGAGTGATATGAGATGCTTTATATGCCACGAGGTGGCTTGACTGTTGGGGGGCCGAGTGATGTGAGGCCGAGTGCTAAGTGATGATGACACGAGGTGGCTTGATATAGCATTTGGGCCGTAAGGGGCCCCTCCGGAGTCTGCACACCCACAGTGAGCGTGGGTACCCATATGATTTGATACTGAGTTCGAGGGGCTGATACTATGCTGAGTGATTGATACTGAGCCCGAGAGGCTGGTACTATGCTGGGTGACTAAGAGTGAGCCCGAGGGGTTGATACTATGCTGAGCGATTGATACTGGGCTCGAGGGGCAGATTACTATCTCTGTTTACTTGTTGTTTTACCTTTTTTTTAAAAGGAGATTTCATTTGATTCTTTACGATTTTACTACTTTAAGTGATTTACTGCCTGGTATAGAATTGCCTTGTGCATTTATGTGTTTTCTTGCTTTCAGCCATTATTTATTGTTATTACTCACTAGGTCGGAGTACTCACATAACTCCCTGCACCATGTGTGCAGATTTAGGCATAGCAGAGTCTACACCCGAGCACTAATTCTTTCCAGACCAGGCAACGATTTGGAGTTACGAGGTACCTGTTAACGTCCGCAGCCCCTTGTCTCCCCTATCCTCTATCATTTATGTTTCATCAGACTATTGTATCGGATTTCATACTTTGTAGACGTATAGTACACTTTATAGTGGCTCATGACTTGTGACACCCTGGTTTGGGCTGTGTCGAGATGGTTTTCCCTTGTTATTATCGTTGTTTCTGCAATATTGGCTTCCTTAAGCATGTTTTAGTCTTGTTAATGTTAATGGATTACTTAAAATAGGTGTTTGTGTTGTTCTGGCTGACCTTGTCTTCACGAGAGGTGCCATCACGGTCGGGGTCGGGAATTGGGTCGTAACAAGTCGATATCAGAGCCTAGGTTACTAGGTTTCACGAGTCATGAGCAGGAATAGTAGAGTCTCGCGGATCAGTATGGAGATGTCTGTATTTATCCTCGAGAGGCTGCAGAACCTTTAGGAAAACTTCATTTTCTTGAAATTCTTATCGTGCGAATTTGTTGATTCGAGCACTAAGCTTCTCTTTATTCTATTCTCTCACATATGGTGAGGACATGACCTATCGGACGTGATGGATGACCATCAATACCACCCACTGAGGCCACCAGAGGCCGTGGACATGGATGAGGCAGAGGCAGAGCAGCAGGGGCAGCACCTATGGATCCTCCAGTTGCCCCAGCTCAGGACCAGGCTCCAGCAGCACGAGTACAGGCACCAGTTGTGCCCATTGTGATTCCAAGTCTTCAGGAGAACTTGGCGCAGATTTTGATAGTTTTCCCTGGCCTGGCTCAGGTATTTTCAGCCACCCAGCAGTAGCTACTTCGCAGGTCGGGAGAGGTAATCAAACTCTCGCTGCTCGCACATCTGAGCAGGTAGTGTAGGGATTACAGACTCCTGAGGCAACTCCAACTCAGCCAGTTGCACCAGTGCAGGAGTTCAGGGTTCCAGCTATGCCTGAGGATGAGCAGCGTCGCCTTGAGAGGTTTGGTAGACTCCAGCCTCCGATATTCAGTGGTGCTGAGGGCGAGGATGCCCAGGGTTTTCTTGACAGGTGTTAGTGGATGCTCCGTACAACAGGGATTCTGGAGTCTAGTGGTGTGGCATTTACCACCTTTCAGTTTACTGGGGTTGCCTTCACTTGGTGGGAGGCGTATGAGAGGCATAGGCCGACTGGTACGACACCTTTGACTTAGAAGGAGTTCTCCACTCTCTTCTTGGAGAAGTATGTACCGCAGTCCCGCGGAGAGGAGCTGCGCAGGCAGTTTGAGTGGCTACGGCAGGGAGTATGACTGTGTCTCAGCATGAGATGAGGTTTTTAGAGTTGGCTCGTCACGCCGTTTAGATGGTTCCATCGGATCGTGATCAGATCAGGAGATTTGTTGATGGCCTTAACTACCATCTCCGTGTTCTTATAATTAGAGAGATAGTATTGGGTGCAACATTCGAGGAGGTAGTTGATGTAGCTCAAGATATTAAGGCAGTTTGCTATCAGGATGGAGAGGAGAGGGAGGCCAAGAGGCATTGAGGTTCTAGCAGTTACAGTGGCACTCCTTCGAGGGGCTAGTTCCAGCAGTGTAGGGGTCGTTCTTTCAGGCCTGCTCAGTCGGCCCATCCCGAGTATCATGGGGCATCTTCAGGTTGTGGTTATCATGGTTCTCAGCAGAGTCAGCCTTTACTCAGCGCTCTTCCAACACAGAGTTCATCTCGTGCCCCATCTGTTTAGGGTTCTTCTAGGCTGAGTGCGTCAGCTAGTCACTCCGGCGTGAGGGGTTCCCTTCAGTCCCATTCTCTGGCACCTGGGAGTTATTTTGAGACTGGAGAGTTTGGGCATATATGGAGGTAGTGTCCTCGTTGTGCTGCTAGCTCATCTCGGCAGAGGGGCCAGCCCTCGTCTTTTGGTCCATTTTATTCAGCACCCGCCTAGCCAGCTAGGGGTGAGGGTCAGGTAGCCAGGGATCGCCCCAGAGGTGGAGGTCGATCAGGTGGCGGTCAGGCTCGTTTTTATGCTATCCGAGGCAGGACAGATTTCATTGCTTCAGATGTTTTCATTACAGGCATTATTTCAGTCTTCCACAGGGGTGCCTCAGTCTTATTTGATCCCGATTCCACCTATTCTTATGTGTCCTCATATTTTGCTCATCATTTGGGTACGTCCCGAGGGTGTCTTGCTTTACCTATTCATGTATCTTCCCCGGTGGGCGATACTATTATTGTAGACCATATGTACCGATCATGTTGGGTGACTATTAGGGGTCTGGAGGCCCGAGTTGATCTATTGTTATTGAGCATGGTGGATTTTGACGTTATTTTGGGCATGGACTGGTTATCTCTGTGTCATGCTATTCTAGACTATCATGCTATGACAATCACTTTGGCTATATCGGGCATACCGAGGATCGAGTGGCGTGGTGTGACTGATTATGTACCTAGTAGGGTGATTTCATTCTTAAAGGCCCAGCGTATGGTTGGGAAGGGTTGCCTTTCATATTTGGCGTTTATGAGGGATGTTGGAGACAAGACTCATAGCATTGATTCTGTTCCAGTTGTAAGGGAGTTTCCCGATGTATTTCTTGAAGACCTGTCGGGCATGCCACTGGACAAGGATATTTATTTTGGTATTGACCTGGTGCCGGGCACTCAGCCCATTTCTATCCCGCCATATCGTATGGCACCAGCAGAGTTGAAAGAATTGAAGGATCAGCTTTAGGAACTTCTAGATAAGGGGATCATTTGGCCTAGTGTTTCACCGTGGGGTGCACCGGTTCTGTTTGTGAAGAAGAAGGATGGCACCATGAGAATGTGCATTGACTACAGGCAATTGAACAAAGTAACAGTAAAGAACAAGTATCCCTTGCCTCGCATTGATGATTTATTTGACCAGCTTCAGGGAGCGAGGGTGTTCACCAAGATTGATCTCCGTTCGGGCTATCACCAGTTGAAGATCAAGGATTCAGATATTATTAAGACTGCGTTCGAGACTATATATGGGCACTATGAGTTTCTTGTTATGTCTTTTGGGCTGACTTATGCCCCAGCAGCATTTATGCATTTGATGAACAGTGTATTTCCGCCTTATCTGGATTCATTCGTTATTGTTTTCATTGATGATGTTCTGGTGTACTCGCATAGTTAGGGAGAGCACGCGCAACATTTGCGAGTTGTGTTACAGAGATTGAGGGAGGAGAAGCTTTATGCAAAGTTCTCCAAGTGTGATTTTTGGCTCAGTTCAGTGGCTTTTTTGGGACACGTGGTGTCCAACGAGGGTATTCAAGTCCACCCGAAGAAGATAGAGGCGATTCAGAGTTGGCCCAGATCGTCCTCCGCCACAGAGATTCGTAGTTTCCTTGGTTTGGCAGGTTATTGTCGCCGGTTTGTTCAGGGATTTTTCTCTATAGCATCGCCCTTGACCAAGTTGACTCAGAAGGGTGCTCCATTTGTATGGTCGGATGAGTGTGAGGAGAGCTTTCAAAAGCTCAAGACAGATTTGACCACAGCTCCAGTACTGGTCTTGTCGTTAGCTTCAGGTTCTTATACTGTATATTGTGATGCTTTGAGAGTTGGTATCGGATGTGTATTGATGCAGGAGGGTAGAGTTATTGCTTATGCTTCTCGTCAGTTGAAGCCCCACGAGAAGAACTACCCTGTTATGATTTGGAGTTGGCTGCTATAGTTCATGTCTTGAAGATTATGAGGCACTACTTGTATGGCGTATCTTGTGAGGTATTCACCGATCATTGCAGTCTTCAGCATTTGTTCAAACAAAAGGATTTTAATTGTAGGCAGCGGAGGTGGCTAGAGTTACTTAAATATTATGATATTACTATTCTGTATCACCCGGGGAAGGCCAATGTAGTGGACGATGCCTTGAGCCGAAAGGCAGTTAGTATGGGGAGTTTGGCGTATATTCCTATTGGGGAGATGCCCTTTGCAGTTGATGTTTAGGCCTTGGCCAATCGGTTGGTGAGACTAGATATTTTGGAGCCTAGTCGGGTGTTGGCTTGTGTGGTTTCTTGGTCTTCCTTATATTATCGCATAAGAGAGCGCCAGTATGATGATCCGCATTTGCTTGTCCTTAAGGACATGGTTCAACATGATGATGCCAGGGACGTGACCATTAGTGAGGATGGTGTGTTGAGGATGCAAGGACGGATTTGTGTGCCCAATGTGGATGGGTTTCGGAAGTTGATATTGGAGGAGGCCCATAGCTCGCGGTATTTCACTCATCCGGGTGCCGTGAAGATGTATTAGGATTTGATGCAGTATTATTGGTGGAGGAGAATGAAGAAGGATATTGTAGGGTTTGTGGCTTGGTGTCTCAACTATCAGCAGGTGAAATATGAGCATTAGAGACCGAGTGGCGTACTTCAGTAGATAATTATTCCCGAGTGGAAGTGGGAGATAGTCACTATGGATTTTGTGAGTGGTTTTCCTCGTACTTTGAAGAAGTTTGATTCGATTTGGGTGGTTGCGGATCGGATGACCAAGTCCGCGCACTTCATTCCAGTATGTACTACATATTCTTTGGAACGACTGGCAGGGATCTTTATTCGGGAGATTGTTCGTTTGCATGGTGTTCCAGTGTCTATTATCTCAGATAGAGGTACTCAGTTTACTTCTCAGTTCTGGAGGACTTTTCAGCAGGAGTTGGGTGCACATGTGGAGTTGAGCACAACATTTCATCCTCAGACGGACGGGCAGTCCAAGCGTACTATCCAGATATTGGAAGACATGTTACGTGCCTGTGTTATTTATTTTGGAGGTTCTTGGGATGAGTTTTTGCCGCTTGCAAAGTTTACCCACAACAACAGTTATCAGTGGAGCATTCAGATAGCTCTGTATGAGGCTTTGTGTGGGAGGTGGTGTAGATTTCCAGTTGATTGGTTCGAGCCCAGCAAGGCTAGGCTACTGGGACAGAGTTGGTTCAGGATGCCTTAGAGAAGGTGAAGCTGATTCAGGAGAGGCTTCTTACAACGCAGTCGCGTCAGAAGAGTTATGCGGACCGGAAGGTTCGAGATGTGTCTTATATGGTTGGTGAGAATGTCTTGCTGAAGGTTTCGCCCATGAAGGGTGTTATGCGGTTTGGAAAGAAAGGGAAGTTGAGTCTGCGGTTTATTGGGCCTTTTGGCCTTCGAGAATGTGAGTAGGCCGTCGCATTCGCGTAGAAGGATTTGGGGCCTGAGGTTTTTGTTCTTCGCGTTCGCAGCTGGGTGTCGCATTCGCATAGGTTCGATTTTTTGTTCATCGTGTTCGCGGGCTGCACTTCGTGTTCACATAAGAGGAATTGAGGTCCCGCAATTTTTGTTCTTCGCGTTCGCGACATCAGGCTCACGTTCGCGTAGTTGAATTAGGCAAAGCATCGCATTCACGTGTAAGGACCGCGTTCGCGAAGGGTAATTTGGTCTGAGGCAAAGTTTGTTCATCGCGAACGCAAGTGGGCGCTCACGTCCACATAGAGTTAAAAGTCACTGGGCAGAATGATTTTTAATAACATTTCCTCAGCGAGCTAGGTCACATTTTCCTCCATTGTTGAGCACCTTGAGAGATTTTTCGGAGAAATTGAAGAGGGTTTCGACTGGGATTCATTGAAGGTAAGCCCTATGAACTAAAAACATGATTTAATTGTAGAATAAACTTAGAAATTTATGAAAACTTGGCAAAAATGGGAAGAACTAGGGCTTGAGTTTTTGAAATTTTAAATTGGATTTTGAAGGGCCATTTGAGCACGGATTTTAGAGTTCTTGATATGTATAGATTCATGGCGAGATAAGGAACCCGTTAATATGAAAAATTCAGAATTTTGAGAAGTTGGCCCGGGGCTCGAGTTTTGCCAATTTCAAATTTTTGCTATTTTTAATTCTTTTCGATTGATTTATATTCCCTTAGCCTACTATGACGTATTCGTTGTGGTTTTGGTCAGATTCGGCGCGCGAGGAGGCCGATTTGAGAGGCAAGGGAATAGCGAGCTAGAGATTTGGCCGGCTTGAGGTGAGTAATGATAGTAAATGATGTCCTGAGGGTTTAAAACCCCGAATTTGCACAACGTAGTGCTATATTGAGGTGAAACACGCGCTTAATGACGAGCACAGAGTTCTTTACTATTGGGGATTGTGACTTGGTGCCCGATTGATGTTTTTACTGCGTATTTGACTGAGATATGTTTGTTATCAACATGATTTGGGCTTATTGTCATATTTTGGGCTTCATGCCGACTACTTGATCCTCCGTGGACTTTTATCACTATTTCCTCACCATTTTGATATATTACTTGAACTCAATCCTATCGATTAATACTGTTTTACAAACTCAGTCACTCTTAATTGAATTTTGTGATTTAAATGATATTTCCAAATGTTGTTTGGGCAGAGCACTAATGTTTTACTGATGCCCGAGGGGCTTGTGATAATTTCTGGACTGAGTGAGGACGAGGGCCATATGTGATGATATGCTGAGTGATATGAGATGATTTATATGCCACGAGGTAGATTGAGTGTTGGGAGGTCGAGTGCCGAGTGATGATGCCACGAGGTGGCTTGATATAGCGCTTAGGCCGTAAGGGGACCCTCTGGAGTCTGCACACCCACAGTAAGCGCAAGGGGCTGGTACTATGCTGAGTGACGGATACTGAGCCCGATGAGCTGATTCTATGCTGAGTCACTGAGAATGAGCCCGGGGGCACTACTGGAAAATGAGCCTATTGTAACAGCCGGAAAACCGTTGCAACAGAGAGGTCAACCGTTGCCATAGAGCTATTGGAACGGTATAGTGACCGTTACATACGCTGCAGTGTCAGTAGATTTAGAGTAACGGTTCTTGCAACGGTTAGCCAAACCGTTGCTTAAGGGGTATCTATCGCAACGGGTTTTCCTCCGTCTAAAGCAACACGTATTTCTTTCTAGTTGTAACGGTTACAAACCGTTGCCATAGAGTTTACAACAACGGTTGGCAGCCGTTACCATATAATTTGTTGCAACGGTTATGTAAGCTATTGCAACGTTTATTAACAAATATTCTAACGGTTTCATTACGCTACTGTAACGGTTTTATTTCTTTTGCAACGGTTTTAACTACTTATTGTATCAGTTTGTTGCACATCTTGGAACGATTTGTAATACCTAATGGAACGGTTTTGAAGACCTACTAGAATGGTGATTTTAGACTATTTTGGAGCAATTTGTAAGACCTATTGGAACGGTTTGCAAGACCTATTGGAATGGTTCTATTACACTATTAAGCCCTGCCTGTAAATGAATATTTAGATATATAAAATTTGTAATAACCTAAAATTTATATAAATAAAATAATAAAACACTCCATAATCTATATTGTTGCTATAAAACAAAAATATTTTAACCCAATATCACATAAGTTTTACATTTCAACACTTCAAGAGTTAAGAGTAAGTTTCAAATGTTGATAACAAAAGATTCCTAGAACATGGACAATAATTGAAATTTCTTAAGTAATGTCTAGATCTTCACAATCTCCATCTTCCCGTTCTTCAATTGCTCCACCTACAAAAGAGGATAAATAAAGTCAATATTCTTCAAGAGTTTTCAAATGTACTAGAATATGTCATGTGGAACATATGCAAAGCCTATACAATTGCTACAAGTCAGCATGATCCTTTTTTTTTTAAATGTTTGAATAACAGGAAGTCCAAATATACTACAATTAGATGCCATAGTTTCTTTCATGTTATCCACTACAGGATATGCTGAAAATTATTTTTAAGAAACCGATCAATTCTACCATATGATGGCTAGCGTTAAGTAACCACTTGATGTGTCAAAAATTTAATTTTGTTAGTGTTGGTAGTCTATATATAGATGAAAAAATCCAACATGTTTACTACGTTATAAAACTTGAAATACGTGGATTGTACATGTAAAGAACATATATATTCGAAGATGCAAGAATACATGAATGAAAGAGTTGCAGTAGATATCTAATCACATATAGAAGAAAAAGGAATGTTTCAGTGAAAAAGCCATGTTATCCACATGAACAACTTTAAACAGAGACAATTACACTCAACTTAAAAAGTTGGCATACACTTATTATAGATACACATGAACTATATATAATATATGTACTTGAGATTATAGAGTTGGAACTTTACTAAAATTAGCAATGCTCACATTCAGGCGAGTGCTATCCATCCCAAACACCTGGTACCAACACTTTCGTTGAGCAACTATAAGATTTCAATCCTTAAGCAACAACCAAATTTCAAGAACCAAAACAGAAACAAACCTATCATACAAAGATATGTACCAAAGACTTATTGAACTAGAGGAACACAATCAGATCATTGCTCTATCTGAAGAAAATGAAAAAAATATTCTTGTTTGTGAGAAAACTAACTCTAATCATGTCTGTGGAGAAGATCTCACACCAAACTCAGAAGCGGAGGAATAGGACAGATCTACAATTACTCCTGAGAAGGTTGATGAAACTGGAGGTTCTATGGAGATACAAATACAAAAACTATTGATAAATTTGAAAATCAGAATATGGACACTATTACATCGACAACCATAGAGAGCAGTATGAAAGATATAATTGTGTCTAGTCGCCCTATCTCTACTCAAGATACCAATCGGGACATAGTTAAGCAAGTACCTGAATCGGCTAGTAATTTTCAATTGCAGAACAGAGGTGATGATATAAAGGATATCCCTGGACAAATTCATATGGAGATTGATTTCTAGAACAAGGAGGTTCGAACTAGCATGATACAAGAGAAACCTACTGATCTAATACCAAATCTTGATAATATCCAAAATAAGACTCAAATGGATCATAGCAGTACTGCTCCTGATGCTATACAATGCAATAACAACTCTATCCAATGTAATAGGCTAGCCCAAAATCAAACCAGCCAAGATACTTTACCAACTCACAGTCAAGACAGCCCACTAAGCTCCAGAGCTAGAAAAAGAGCTAAGAAAAAGAAAAGAATGCACGACAGAACATTGAAGAGGATAACACTGGGTACGACAGTGAACAACAAGTTTCAATTGCAAGCTCGGAGGAAACTACTGAAGTTCTTAACCAGACTCCTGGCCCTCAGAGGCAAGATCAGGAAGTTCAACCCACAATAGTGTTGCTCAAAGAAAATGGAAACATAAAGCAATAGTCTTAACTGACCAATAGTCTTAACATAAATCAAGGAATACAAAAAATGGGGAATATACATTGCAGAATCTTAAACATAGACAAAAAATACAGTAGTCATAGAATAGAAGAATCATCAGCAAAAACAAGAAACTTTGAATATTCAAACATCACAAAAATGCTATAAATTGCAAATCAAGAAATTACAGAAAAGCAAGATAAAGAGGAAGCAACGTGTGTTGATATCATAAGCCAATTATTCTCTTTATAAAAGGTTATAGTTAATTTGAGATAAAAAGTAAACTCCGAATAAGTTTAAGTGAAACTTTAAAAAAGAAGCAGAAGGAGGAGAAGAAGAAAGCAAGAAACAAACAAAGATAGACGTACTGACCTTGATTATTACTCCCAGTAGATAGGCGATTTATTAGTTGCATAACAGCTTGTTGTGCAGAGGAAGCTTCTCCAGGTGAACGAGCATTCAAACCTAGCATGCTGGGATCAACCCGTAAATCTGGATTAAGAAGCTTTAGTTGAGAAATGATGTTAACTGCAACTTGTAGTTCCATGGCATCGTTCTGTGCATTAAACTTTTCATGCAATCTTTGCTGCATCCTTTCTTCCATTTCCTCCAATTTTTGCTGCATCGCCTCATCAGTAGAGGATCCCAAATCTCCCACTTTTCTTTTTAAGGAAGTCTTGGTAACCCCACGGCCATATAATCTCAGGCGACCTGGATGCTCAGGTCCCATGACTGATGCAAATGCATCAACTGATTGGCTGCCATCTTCACTTTTTTGTGTTGGTTGTATTCTTTCCATTTCAACCTACAAGATCAAATTGGGTCATTGTTAAATGAGAAAATATATAACACTGAGTCAATAACTAAGAACATAGTCAATAACTAAGAACAGACAAATGATAACAAAAAAAATTAAATTAATAACTCATACAATTTTATTAAGAGTATCCGCATACGAGGACTTGTAAACTCGATCAGGTTTTCTTTTTCTTGTGGCCACAAAAATGTCCTTGCTTGATAGAGGCTCGGAAGTTTCTTTCTTTTTTTCCTGATTATATAAAAAGTGGTATAAAGTTAATAAGTTCATATTTAAAATAATAATAAGAAAGAAAATGTCAAACCTCGCATATTCGAGCAAAACTTCTTTTTCCAGCAGTGTGTGGATATTTCAACCTTTTGCGATTCTCGGTATTGGTTTGGGACATTTTCTGCAAATCAGCCAATGAATACAGAGTTAAGTAATTTCTTATTAAACATAAACTACACATTCTCAGCAAATCATGGGATATTACTTAGTTTTACCTTGTACGCATCAGAGTTCCAATAATTAAGAAGATCCCTAAATTGAGATTCAGGAATATCAACTGGCCTTTTCTCCATTCGTAGCTCGTCATTCTCATAGGGTTTATAATGATCGTTAAATAATTGATTCTTATACTTCCTCCAAGCATTTTGAATTGATTCAAAAACCCACTTTTTTGACGCATCAGGAATGTCATATTTTCCCTACAAATTAGGTATAATTAGGTTAGAGTAAAAATATGAAATATCTACACAGAATATTGCAAACTTCAAACCTTGATATATATCCACATATCTTCTTTTGTTTGAAGTTTCCTCTAATTAAACACATTAAGATGACAAAAGGCCGCATTCCTTGCCAATGTGCCGAGGAAGCTACCCAACTCCGCTACAACATCATCGGTAGGACCTATGGGTTGATTGTTCTCGTTTACCAAAATTAGCTTGCGCTCTTTCCTACCATGAACACTTGGCATTAAAGTTTTTCCTCTTTTCCTTTTTTCGGCAGAAGGACCTGCATTAATATTAAGTAAGAATAATCACCAAAAGTCAATATTATTTGTTAATTTAACAAAATAAAAATTATATGTTCTTGCCTTGTTCCTCAGATTGTTCGTTTGTTTCTTGATTGGAAGAATCCTCAAATTTGTAAAGTACGAGTGGTAGAATCCAGTGACTTTTGCTGCAATTGTTCACGTACTATTCGTGATGCAAGAGAGGTAGAGTTAAGTGACTTTTGTTGCACTGCCTCATGTAAAATTTGTGCTGGAGGAGAAGCAGAAGGCAAAGGCAGTTGCAACAACTGTTCTTGCACTTGAGTTCCTAATTGCGGAAATTGTTTTTCAGTTGGATTCAGCAGATGCTTGTCATTTGTCTTTGTAGCTTGAACAATTCTTTTTGTTTTCAATGATGAAACCTTTTGGTTCAGCAAAGATGCAAGTGATCCGGCTGCAATGCAATTTTTAGCCTTTTTGTTTTTACTTGAGTGTCCTTCCTGACTCATGACTATTCAAATTCCTGTCAAAATCAGAAAATTAAATAAGAAATAAGTTACTAAAGAAAGAATAGAATATGCTTCTACATCATGCTTGAACAGTTGGAGTTGACATCTATTTAGATGCTGGAGTTGGAATTATATAATTCCTGATATACAATTAAGAGGCAACCAACCTGATAGAAATTCCTGAAAGCTGCCAAATCAAAAAATCGATTTCAGATTCCAAACTTCTTCGCCAAACCTGTTAGATATGCAAGGTTCAGAAATAGAAGTGAGTCTCAGAATATGGGGTCTAATTTGGGCGCAAATGACAGCAAGATGTACTGGGATCAAATTCTTTGGGAGAAGATCACATCACCTCTATTATTAACTAACAATGTGCTCTTTCTTGAAGGAAAATACACTGTATTCATGCCTCGTCTAATGATAAAAGGTTTAAGAATGGCATTAGACATTGCGCTCATTCCCTACATGGGATATCAGATATGAACACAAGCAGGGAAGAGAATTTTCATTATTTTGGTATTTGAATCAAACAACCTGGGGAACAAGCTGAAGCTTAAAATATCACCGGCTAGGTAGGAATCAATGCCCTTCTATTTGGTACAGTAATGGATCACGACTTAAGCTATTTATGGCAATAACAGGTTCACACAAATAAACAAGGAGCTGGGATATTATTGCAAGTGCAGCAATAGATACAAGATGCTGGAAAATACATTTTGTACTGAATATACAATAGGCTATGACTGGTACTGGACACTGGAAAACTTTTTCATAGAATTGACAAAGTCGAACAAGCCTGTAATAGCATTATATTGGCTATTATCTTCTTCATCCTCAAAAATAATTTAAGCCACTTAGCAGAATTGCAGAAAAAGTGAAAAATAGAGAAAGAAAATAAAAGAGTTACAGAGAAAAAGAAGAGACATTAGTTACTGCAATACTGCCTCTGCTTGGTTTTTGGAAAAACAGAGAAAAAAAATTAAAAAGTCCCTGTGTGGCGCTACATGCTCGCCTCTGGTCGCCACTCGCCTCACCTCGCCACTCGCAACAGAGGCAGAGACACACGCTATTCTGCCTCGCAACGCAACAGTCCCTGTGTGGCGCTATATGCTCGCCTCGCCTCGCTACACGCCTTTAGCGCTGTAGCAAGCGCTATTTATAATACTGGGACCAACAATCTTCAAAACCTTAACACAGTTAAAGGAAATAATCTAGTGAAACTGTATTATCCCAATAATTGCAAGGGTGATATCAAAGTGAATGCATCCATGCTCTAGCGAAATGAACAGAAAATTCCTTAATACCAAAGAAATGTGGTAAAACAACAAAGTAAGTGCATTTTAACTAAATAGTGATGATAATACCAGGATTTAAAATATACAGGATTTCGGAAGAATAACATCAATGATATCGCTGCAGTAACCACAGACACTGGTTTTGTCGTCGATGACATGATTGCTGCATTTTTTTTAAGGTAGGATTACTGGGGGAGAAGTTACAAATTTACTGGGGGAGAAGTTACAAATATAACATAGGTATGCCCCGCAACTCTACCACCCCGCACCGTTTCTCGTGCCTGTGCGTAAGCCATAGTTGTGGATATATGGGGCAATACATTACCAGAACAAACAAAAATTACTATTAGAAAAATAAGTTTTAAGACAGCCAAGACTTTATAGACAAAACCATATGATCCATCTTTGCCTACCAACCAAAAAAAAGCATAGCTTTTTTTCTGTGTCAATTCAAAGGCCACAATGTTCATATCATATCCTAAACCGTTGGAACATCGCCAATCGAATAAACAAGATCTCTTTACTTTTATTCACACGTCTTAGGTTCAAGCCCTAGGAATAAAAATATTCTGATAAAAAGACATATTCAAATTAATCGAATAAGTGATTTTCTTAAGGTTGGATTACTGGGGGAGAAGTTACAAATTTACTCATCAGAAGGATCAAAGGGTGCTAATTGGAGCAGCTTAGTCTCTTCTCAACCGCTCACATGGTACAAGGTAATTTTGTGGATCCTTTCACAGAAGCTTCTATATATCATATAGTTCTATTTGTTTAAGCGACTAACGGACTAAGAGATCCTCAGCAATTCAATATGTGCTTATGTTTCTGTTATGATGCTATAACGCTACAACCAGCTCTAGCATATTCCAATATATTGTTTATTTAACTCAGCTAATGTTATTTTACTTAATCACTCTCCCTACACTGAAATGTTCCAAAAAGATTGTGGTACCGAGCCACAACTTCAAGACTCAAATTTGCTGGAATTAAAACCACAAAAAGATAGATGTTATGCCTTTTATATATCCTATAATAACTAAAATACAAGTATTTATCACTCTATCAGCAAGGAGGAGCCAAAACAAATCCGAACAAGCAACAACCAAATTTAAAGAACGATAACAGAAACAAACCTATCATACAAAGATATGTACCAAAAACTTTGGAACTAGAGGAACAGAATAGATCTTGGCATTTTTACCTGGGATGATTTTATCCACCTGGGATGGTAAAGCCCCTGGGATGATTCAATCCACCTGAAAATGTAAATAATCAGCCCATATACTCTAGTTATCGATACGACATACAGTTAAGCTTAAAATATAAAAACAATACGTGCAACTTATGCATTTCAACAAGAAATATTTTATAAAAAATAATTAAAAATATATAAACAGGAGTAATTCTAAAATATTGATAAAAAATATTATTACTCACTCTAAACAGAATATATTTTAAAGAATATAAGAAGTTTCCTCTTTAATCATCTGATTCCGTCCAGTCCCAATCAGTATCATCAAACTCATTCTCCTCTTCCGATGTTTTTATAATTGTATCATTTGAATGTTGTGCATTAGATGGAATATTAACGACGTCAACGGGTACATCGTTTCTTGCGCATCCAACGTTAACATCAACTAATCCACTTAAGGATGCCTCAAATTCCCATCATTAGGTCGTTCATTAGCATGCCATCTCATTGCAATGGCTGTTTCAGGACACATGAATATCCTCTGAAGCCTAGGCTTCAAGGGAAAATACCTTAAAACCTTTGCAGGAACTTTAGAACTTGCATTAGTCAAGGTACGATTAGAACTTTTCCATCTAGAAGACCCACAAACAGAGCAATTATCGGCCTTTGCATTGTCACTCCAAAATAGCATGCAATCATTAGGGCATGCATGTATTTTATCATAATGAAGACCCAAATCTTTTATCATATTTTTAGCCTGGTTGAAAGAATCTGGCAGCTTAGCAAAGGGAAATGCCTCTTTTAGCAACTCTAACAAGTCTGAAAAGGCTACATTACTCAACCCATGCAAAGACTTAAACAAGTATAACCGGATGATGAAACTCAGTTTATTGAAGTTTTCACACCCTGGATATAATTCTTGTTTCCCTTCCTCTAATAATCTAAAAAATCTCTTAGCATCTTCAGATAGAGCCTCTCTCATCCCTTCTTGTTGTACCGGCTCACCTTCTACATTTCTGAATGTATCATGAAGTAATCCATCAATATCATCATGCATGTTAGAACCTTCATCATTATTGCTTTGACGAGGTGTAATTCTAGAGGAAACCCCTTCACCGTGGAAAACCCATTTGGTGTAACCATCAACAAAGCCATTAACGACCAAGTGATCTTCCACCACATTTTTATAATGCCAATAACGATTAATGCATTTTGTGCAAGGGCATAATATTTCATTTCCTTGGGAAGCTCGTTCAAATGCCTTATCAAGGAAATCATTCACTCCGCGGATATACTCATCTGTCCATCTAAGGAGATGCATCTAACTTTTATCTACATTATCCATGAAAATCCTATACGACAAAAGTAAATCAACACAATTAACTAACAGAGGAAAAAACAGCCCCACCTCCAAATCTATGGAATCTGACTTAAAGCATCCGATGCCAAGGGATGCGATCGAAAAGCATTTGAGTAAATATGCCTCTAACTTTTAAGTATTAACATTAATATATCTTCAGATAGAGGCAATAAGAGTATTATAATCAAAAGTCTGAAACTACTGCAGTTACTCTGTTCAATTTATCCAAGCAAATGGAGGCCAAGAATTGGACCCAGAATTAAACCGAATCACAAGTTCAGTTTGATCGCTTATTCCAAAAAGAAGAAAAAGAGAATCTGAAGGAAACACCACAAGAAAACTAGCATTTAGAAATTAAAGTATCAATCTTTACCACTAAAAGTTTAATTCTTTAAATTACAATACCCACCAATTTCAAGGTCACATATTTCCACAACTTGAAATAAAAAATTCAGACCATCTTTCTGTTGTCACTTACTTTTCCTAGCAACCAAATAAATGTCACGACCCAAATTCCATACCCGGTCGTGATGACGCCTCTCGTGAAGACAAGACCAGCCAATATCTTCAGATCCACTCTTTAACAACTATTACACATAAATGAATAGATAACACAACTTATTGGCATTTAAAACTATTAAGTCCATCCCAATACAATCTGACCGGGGTGTCACAAGTCACGAGCATCTAATGAGTAAGGACACTGCTATTGGGCCAACAAAGTATATATAAATACAAGATAAAACTGGAATTCAAAGATGGAATACGGTGCCGCGAACACTGGCGGTCACCTTGCTCAACTGCCACGATATGGCCTTCGGTCCTGCTGATAACCCGTTACCGGGTGAACAATACCTGCAACTGCACGCAAGGTGCATGGAGTAAAATGAGTACTTCCAACTCAGTGGTAATAAGAGAGAATAATATCTGAGCGATAATAAAACACGTATGGACACACCAAAATGCTATAAAAAATAATACAACCCTTTGAGAAAAAAAATGAAATACTGCGAAAATCCTTTAGAAAACCTCAAGATCAGTTCAAAATCTCTATTACAAAATCTCTTTTACAAATATCCCTTTTTCTTTTTCAACAGCCAAGCATATGAATGCTATATCAGATAGAGCAAGTCGGCTCATAAGTCTGCCCCTTGGGCACAACACTCCTTAACATATAACACCAGGGTATCTGGTCAACAAGGCAAGTAACAGTATATATGCCAATGATATATGAGTGCTAAATGTCATGCCATGTAGTACANGCTCACTGGGGGTGTGTACAGACTCCGGAGGGGCTCCTACAGCCAAGCGCAATATCTTGGTCAGTCATTGTTACCTGACCGGTCAGCTAATGTTACCTGACCAATTTATATCACACAGTGTCATTGTTACCACTGTTCCAAGTATATATTACAGTATCATTGTTACCACTGTTTCAAGTGTAACATACAGTATCATTGTTACCAGTGTTTCAAGTATAACATACAATGTCATTGTTACCACTGTTTCAAGTCACTTTCTAATCAGTCCAGAAAATAATATAGTAAGCCCCTTAGGCATTTACAAAATAGAAGTTTCCATCCCGAAATACATTTAAAATGTCATTTAAGTTTTCAAAACTTAGAAGCATGGCTGAGTTTGCAAAACAATATTTAAAACCTTGGACTGAAATCAAATGATATGCAAGATATGC
>MU692290.1:10628-20657 GCA_026770625.1 Nicotiana glauca
TGCCAAAGGTGACTAGGGAATGGAGGCCCTATGTATAGAAAGGCACAACTCAGGGATTGGAGCCCTAATGTTTGCAAAAGGCGACTAAAGAAAGGAGTCCCTATGTCTCGAAAGGCAAAACTCAGGGATCGAAGCCCAAATGTTTGCAAAAGTTGTTTAGGGAATGGAGGCCCTATGTCTAAAAAGGCACAACTCAAGGATTGGAGCCCAAATGTTTGCAAAATGCGACTAAGGAATGGAGGCCCTATGTCTAAAAAGGCACAACTTAGGGATTGGAGCCCTAATATTGGAAAAAAGTGACTTGGGAATGGAGTCCCTATGTCTAAAAAGGCTCAAATCAAGGATTGGAACCCTAATGTTGGCAAAAAGGCGACTAGGGAATAGAGGCCCTATGAGAATAAAGGCACAACTCAGGGATTGGAGCCCCAATGTTGGCAAAAGGTGACTAGGGAATGGAGGCCCTTCAGTTAAAAAGGCTAAATTCAGGNGCTAGGGAATAGACGCCCTATGACAAAAAAGGCACAACTCAGGGATTGGAGCCCCAATGTTGGCAAAAGGTGACTAGGGAATGGAGGCCCTTCAGTTAAAAAGGCTAAATTCAGGGATTTAAGCCATAATGCTGGCAAAAGACGACTATGGAATGGAGGCCGTATTTCTAAAAAGCTCAACTTAGGGATTGGTGCCCTAATAATGCCAAAGGTGACTAGGGAATGGAGGCCCTATGTACAGAAAGGCGCAACTCAGTGATTGGAGCCCTAATGTTGGCAAAAGGCGACTAGGGAATGGAGGCCCTATGTCTAGAAAGGCACAACTCAGGGATTGGAGCCCTAATATTGGAAAAAAGCGACTAGGTAATGGAGACCCTATGTATAAAAAGGCTCAACTCAGGCATTGGAACCCTAATGTTGGCAAAAAGGCGACTAGGGAATGGAGGCTCCATGTCAAAAAAGGCACAACTCAGGGATTGGAGCGCCAATGTTGGCAAAAGGTGACTTGGGAATGGAGGCCCTATGTTTAAAAAGGCTAAATTCAGGGATTGGGGCCATAATGCTGGCAAAAGAAGACTAGGGAATGGAACCCTATGTCTAAAAAGCTCAACTCAGCGATTAGAGCACAACTCAGGGATTAGAGCCCTAATGTTGGCAAAAGGTGACTAGGGAATGGAGGCCCTATGTATAGAGAGGCAACACTCAGGGATTGGAGCTCTAATGTTGGCAAAATGCGACTAGGGAATGGAGGCCCTATGTCTAAAAAGGCATAACCCAGGGATTGGAGCCCTAATGTTGGCAAAAGGCGACTAGGGAATGGAGGCCCTATGTCTAAAAAGGCTTAACTCAAGGATCGGAGCCCTAATATTGGCAAAAAGGCGACTAGTAAATGGAGGCCCTATGTCTAAAAAGGCTGAACTCAGGGATTGGAGCCCTAATGTTGACAAAAGGTGGCTAGGGAATGGAGGCCCTATGTCTAAAAAGCTCAACTCAGGGATTGGAGCCCTAATGTTGCCAAAGGTGACTAGGGAATGGAGGCCCTATGTATAGAAAGGCACAACTCAGGGATTGGAGCCCTAATGTTGGGAAANAAAGGCACAACTCAGGGATTGGAGCCCTAATGTTTGCAAAATGCGACTAGGGAATGGAGGCCCTATGTCTAAAAAGACACAACTTAGGGATTGGAGCCCTAATATTGGAAAAAACCGACTTGGGAATGGAGTCCCTATGTCTAAAAAGGCTCAAATCAAGGATTGGAACCCTAATGTTGGCAAAGAGGCGACTAGGGAATAGAGGCCCTATGCCAAAAAAGGCACAACTCAGGGATTGGAGCCCCAATGTTGGCAAAAGGTGACTAGGGAATGGAGGCCCTATGTTTAAAAAGGCTAAATTCAGGGATTTGAGCCAAAATGCTGGCAAAAGACGACTATGGAATGGAGGCCCTATTTCTAAAAAGCTCAGCTTAGGGATTGGTGCCCTAATAATGCCAAAGGTGACTAGGGAATGGAGGCCCTATGTATAGAAAGGCACAACTCAGGGATTGGCACCCTAATAATGCCAAAGGTGACTGGGGAATGGAGGCCCTATGTCTAAAAAGGCTGAACTCAGGGATTGGAGCGCCAATGTTGGCAAAAGGTGACTAGGGAATGGAGACCCTATGTATAAAAAGGCTCAACTCAGGGATTGGCACCCTAATAATGCCAAAGGTGACTGGGGAATGGAGGCCCTATGTCTAAAAAGGCTGAACTCAGGGATTGGAGCGCCAATGTTGGCAAAAGGTGACTAGGGAATGGAGACCCTATGTATAAAAAGGCTCAACTCAGGGATTGGCACCCTAATAATGCCAAAGGTGACTGGGGAATGGAGGCCCTATGTCTAAAAAGGCTGAACTCAGGGATTGGAGCGCCAATGTTGGCAAAAGGTGACTAGGGAATGGAGACCCTATGTATAAAAAGGCTCAACTCAGGGATTGGCACCCTAATAATGCCAAAGGTGACTGGGGAATGGAGGCCCTATGTCTAAAAAGGCTGAACTCAGGGATTGGAGCGCCAATGTTGGCAAAAGGTGACTAGGGAATGGAGACCCTATGTATAAAAAGGCTCAACTCAGGGATTGGCACCCTAATAATGCCAAAGGTGACTGGGGAATGGAGGCCCTATGTCTAAAAAGGCTGAACTCAGGGATTGGAGCGCCAATGTTGGCAAAAGGTGACTAGGGAATGGAGACCCTATGTATAAAAAGGCTCAACTCAGGGATTGGCACCCTAATAATGCCAAAGGTGACTGGGGAATGGAGGCCCTATGTCTAAAAAGGCTGAACTCAGGGATTGGAGCGCCAATGTTGGCAAAAGGTGACTAGGGAATGGAGACCCTATGTATAAAAAGGCTCAACTCAGGGATTGGCACCCTAATAATGCCAAAGGTGACTGGGGAATGGAGGCCCTATGTCTAAAAAGGCTGAACTCAGGGATTGGAGCGCCAATGTTGGCAAAAGGTGACTAGGGAATGGAGACCCTATGTATAAAAAGGCTCAACTCAGGGATTGGCACCCTAATAATGCCAAAGGTGACTGGGGAATGGAGGCCCTATGTCTAAAAAGGCTGAACTCAGGGATTGGAGCGCCAATGTTGGCAAAAGGTGACTAGGGAATGGAGACCCTATGTATAAAAAGGCTCAACTCAGGGATTGGCACCCTAATAATGCCAAAGGTGACTGGGGAATGGAGGCCCTATGTCTAAAAAGGCTGAACTCAGGGATTGGAGCGCCAATGTTGGCAAAAGGTGACTAGGGAATGGAGACCCTATGTATAAAAAGGCTCAACTCAGGGATTGGCACCCTAATAATGCCAAAGGTGACTGGGGAATGGAGGCCCTATGTCTAAAAAGGCTGAACTCAGGGATTGGAGCGCCAATGTTGGCAAAAGGTGACTAGGGAATGGAGACCCTATGTATAAAAAGGCTCAACTCAGGGATTGGCACCCTAATAATGCCAAAGGTGACTGGGGAATGGAGGCCCTATGTCTAAAAAGGCTGAACTCAGGGATTGGAGCGCCAATGTTGGCAAAAGGTGACTAGGGAATGGAGACCCTATGTATAAAAAGGCTCAACTCAGGGATTGGCACCCTAATAATGCCAAAGGTGACTGGGGAATGGAGGCCCTATGTCTAAAAAGGCTGAACTCAGGGATTGGAGCGCCAATGTTGGCAAAAGGTGACTAGGGAATGGAGACCCTATGTATAAAAAGGCTCAACTCAGGGATTGGCACCCTAATAATGCCAAAGGTGACTGGGGAATGGAGGCCCTATGTCTAAAAAGGCTGAACTCAGGGATTGGAGCGCCAATGTTGGCAAAAGGTGACTAGGGAATGGAGACCCTATGTATAAAAAGGCTCAACTCAGGGATTGGCACCCTAATAATGCCAAAGGTGACTGGGGAATGGAGGCCCTATGTCTAAAAAGGCTGAACTCAGGGATTGGAGCGCCAATGTTGGCAAAAGGTGACTAGGGAATGGAGACCCTATGTATAAAAAGGCTCAACTCAGGGATTGGCACCCTAATAATGCCAAAGGTGACTGGGGAATGGAGGCCCTATGTCTAAAAAGGCTGAACTCAGGGATTGGAGCGCCAATGTTGGCAAAAGGTGACTAGGGAATGGAGACCCTATGTATAAAAAGGCTCAACTCAGGGATTGGAACCCTAATGTTGGCAAAAAGGCGACTAGGGAATGGAGGCCTCATGTCAAAAAAGGCATAACTCAAGGATTGGAGCGTCAATGTTGGCAAAAGGTGACTAGGGAATGGAGGCCCTATGTTTAAAAAGGCTAAATTCAGGGATTGGAGCCATAATGCTGGCAAAAGACGACTAGGGAATGGAGGCCCTATGTCTAAAAAGCTCAACTCAGGGATTGGCACCCTAATAATGCCAAAGGTGACTAGGGAATGGAGGCCCTATGTATAGAAAGGCACAACTCAGGGATTGGAGCCCTAATTTTGGAAAAAAGCGACTAGGGAATGGAGACCCTATGTATAAAAATGCTCAACTCAGGGATTGGAGCCCTATTGTTGGCAAAAAGCGACTAGGGAATGGAGGCCCTATGTCTAGAAAGGCACAACTCAGGGATTGGACCCCTAATTTTGGAAAAATCCGACTAGGGAATGGAGACCCTATGTATAAAAATGCTCAACTCAGGGATTGGAGCCCTATTGTTGGCAAAAGGCGACTAGGGAGTGGAGGCCCTATGTCTAAAAAGGCACAACTCAGGAAATGGAACCCTAATATTGGCAAAACGCGACTAGGGAATGGAGGCCCTATATCTAAAAAGACTCAACTCAGGGATTGGAGCTTGAATGTCGGGAAAAGATGACTAGGGAATGAAGGCCCTTGGTCTAAAAAGGCACAACTCACGAATTGGAGCCCTAATATTGGCAAAAGGCAACTAGGGAAAGGAGGCCCTATGTCTAAAGAGGCAAGACTCGGGGATTGGAGCTCTAATATTACCAAAAGGCGACTAGGGAATGGAGACCCTATGTCTAAAAAGCTCAAATCAAGGATTGGAGACCTAATGTTGGCAAAGAAGGTGACTAGGGAATGGAGACCCTATATCTAATAGGATCAACTCAGGGACTGGAGCCTTAATGTTGGCAAAAGACGACTAGGGAATGAAGGCCCTATGTCTAAAAAGGCTCTACTCAGGGATTGGAGCCCTAATGTTGGCAAAAGGCGACTACGGAATGGAGGCATTATATCTAAAAAGTCTCAATTCAGGGATTGGATCCCTAATATTGGCAAAAGGCGACTAGGGAATGGAGGCCCTATGTCTAAAAAGGCTCAACTCAAGGATTGGAGCCCTAATATTGGCAAAAGTGCGACTAGGGAATGGAGGCCCTATGTCTAAAAAGGCATAACTCAAGGATTTGAGCCCTAATGTTGGCAAATAAGGCGACTAGGGAATGGAGGGCCCTATGTCTAAAAGGCTCAACTCAGGGATTGGAGGCCTTATGTTGGCAAAAAGGCGACTAGTGAATGGAGGCCCTATGTCTAAAAAGGCTCAACTCATGGATTGGAGCCCTAATGTTGGCAAAAAAGGCGACTAGGGAATGGAGGCCCTATGACTAAAAAGGCACAACTCATGGATTGGAGCCCTAATACTGGCAAAAAGCGACTTGGGAATGGAGGCCCTATGTCTAAAAAGGCTCAGCTCAAGGATTGGAGCCCGAATATTTGCAAAAAGCGACTAGGGAATGGAGGCCCTATGTCAAAAAAGGCACAACTCAGAGATTGGAGCCCCAATGTTGGCAAAACGTGACTAGAGAATGGAGGCCCTATGTTTAAAAAGGCTAAATTCAGGGATTGGAGCCATAATGCTGGCAAAAGACGACTAGGGAATGGAGGCCCTATGTCTAAAAAGCTCAACTCAGTGATGGGTGCCCTTATAATGCCAAAGGTGACTAGGGAATGGAGGCCCTATGTATAGAAAGGCACATTTCAGGGATTGGAGCCTTAATGTTTGCAAAAGGCGACTAGGGAATGGAGGCCCTATGTCTAGAAAGGTATAACTCAGAGATTGGATCCCAAATATTGGAAAAAAGCGACTAGGGAATGGAGGCCCTATGTCTAAAAAGGCTGAACTCAGGGATTTGAGCCCTATTGTTGGCAAAGGCGACTAGGGAGTGAAGGCCCTATGTCTAAAAAGGCACAACTCAGGGAACGGAGCCCTAATGTTGGGAAAACGTGATTAGGGAATGGAGGCCCTATATCTAAAAAGGCTCAACTCAGGGATTGGAGCCCGAATTTTGGCAAAAGGTGACCAGGGAATGAAGGCCCTAGGTCTAAAAAGGCACAACTCAGGTATTGGAGTCCTAATGTTGGCAAAAAGCGACTAGGGAAAGGAGGCCCTATGTCTAAAAAGGCAAGACTCAGGGATTGGAGCTCTAATATTGTCAAAAGGCGACTAGGCAATGGAAGCCCTATGTCTAAAAAGCTCAAATCAAGGATTGGAGCCCTAATGTTGGCAAAGAAGGTGACTAGGGAATGGAAGCCCTATGTCTAAAAACGCACAACTCAAGGATTGGAGCCCTAATGTTGGCAAAGAAGACGACTAGGGAATGGAAGCCCTATGTCTAAAAGGCTCAACTCAGGGATTGGAGCCCTAATGTTTTCAAAAGACGACTAATGAATGGAGGCCCAATGTCTAAAAAGGCTCAACTCAGGGATTGGAGCCCTAATGTTGGCAAAAGGCGACTAGGGAATGGAGGCACTATATCTAAAAAGGCTCAACTCAGGGATTGGAGCCCTAATGTTGGCAAAAGGCGACTAGAGAATGGAGGCCCTATGTCTAAAAAGGCTCAACTCAAGGATTGGAGCCCTAATATTGGCAAAAGGGCGACTAGGGAATGGAGGCCCTATGCCTAAAAAGGCATAACTCAGGGATTGAAGCCCTAATATTGGAAAAACGCGACTTGGGAATGGAGGCCCTATGTCTAAAAATGCTCAACTCAAGCATTGGAGCCTAATATTGGCAAAAAGGCGACTAGGGAATGGAGTCCCTATGTCTAAAAAGGCTCAACTCAGAGATTGGTGCCCTAATATTGGAAAAAAGCCACTAGGGAATGGAGGCCCTATGTCTAAAAAGGCTCAACTCAAGGATTGGAACCCTAATGTTGGCAAAAAGGCGACTAGGGAATGGAGGCCCTATGTCAAAAAAGCACAACTCAGGGATTGGAGCCCCAATGTTGGCAAAAGGTGACTAGGGAATGGAGGCCCTATGTTTAAAAAGGCTAAACTCAGCGATTTGAGCCATAATGCTGGCAAAAGATGGCTATGGAATGGAGGCCCTATGTCTAAAAAGCTCAACTCAGGGATTGGTGCCCTAATAATGCCAAAGGTGACAAGGGAATGGCGGCCCTATGTATAGAAAGGCACAATTCAAGGATTGGAGCCCTAATGTTGGCAAAAGGAGACTAGGGAATGGAGGCCCTATGTGTAGAAAGGCACAACTCTGGGATCGGAGCCCTAATGTTTGCAAAAGGCGATTAGGGAATGGAGGCCCTATGCCTAAAAAGGCACAACTCAGGGATCGGAGCCCTAATGTTTGCAAAATGCGACTAGGGAATGGAGGCCCTATGTCTAAAAAGGCACAACTCAGGGATTGAAGCCCATATGTCTAAAAAGGCACAACTCAGTGATTAAAGCCCCAATGTTTACAAAAGACAACCAGGGAATGGAGGCCCTATGTCTAAAAAGGCACAACTCAGGGATTGGTGCCCTAATGTTGGAAAAAGGTGACTAGAGAATGGAGGCCCTTTGTTTAAAAAGGCTCAACTCAAGGATTGGAGCACTAATACAGGCAAAAGGCGACTAGGGAATGGAGGCCCTATGACTAAAAATCTCAACTAAGGGATTGGAGCCCTAATGTTGGCAAAAAATGTGACTAGGGAATGGAGGTCCTCTGTCTAAAATGGCACAACTCAGGGATTGAAGCCCTAATATTGGCAAAAGGCGAGTAGGGAATGGAGACCTTATGTCTAAAAAGGATCAACTCAAGGATTGGAGCCCTAATGTTGGCAAAAAGGCGACTAGGGAATGGAGGCCCTATGTCTAAAAAGGCATAACTCTGGGATTTGATCCCTAATGTTGGCAAAAAGCGATTAGGTAATGGAGGGCCTATGTCTAGAAAGGCTCAACTCAAGGATTGGAGCCCTAATATTGGCAAAAGTCGACTAGGGAATGGAGGCCCTATGTCTAAAAAGGCACAACTTAGGGATTGAAGCCCTAGTTTTGGAAAAAGGCGACTAGGGAATGGAGGCCCTATGTCTAAAAGGAACAACTCAGGGATTGGAGCCCTAATGTTGGCAAAAGGCTATTAGGGAATGGAGGCCCTATGTCTAAAACGGCACAACTCCGGGACTGGAGCTCTTATGTTGGCAAAAGGCGACTAGGGAAAGGATGCCCTATGCCTAAAAAGGCAAGACTCAGGGATTGAAGCCCTAATGTAGTCAAAAATTCAATTAGGGAATGGAGGCCCTATGTCTAAAAAGCTCAAATCAAGGATTGGAGCCCTAATGTTGGCAAAGAAGGTTACTTGGGAATGGAGGCCCTATGTCTAAAAAGGCACAACTCAAGGATTGAAGCCCTAACGTTGGCAAAGAAGACGACTAGGGAATGGAGGCCCTATGTCTAAAAGGCTCAACTCAGGGATTGGAGCCCTAATGTTGGCAAAACACGACTAGGGAATGGAGGCCCTATTTCTAAAAAGGCTCAACTCAGGAATTGGAGCCCTAATGTTGGCAAAAGGCGACCAGAGAATAGAGGCACTATATCTAAAAAGGCTCAACTCAGGGATTGGAGACCTAATGTTGGCAAAAGGCGACTAGGGAATGGAGGCCCTATGTCTAAAAAGGCCCAACTCAAGGATTGGAGCCCTAATATTGGCACAAGAGCGACTAGGGAATGGAGGCCCAATGTCTAAAAAGGCATAACTCAAGGATTTGAGAAATAATGTTGGCAAAGAAGGTGACTAGGGAATGGAGTCCCTATGTCTAAAAGGCTCAACTCAAGGATTGGAGCCTTAATGTTGGAAAAAAGGCGACTAGTGAATGGAGGTCCTATGTCTAAAAAGGCACAACTCGGGGATTAGAGCCCTAATGTTCGAAAAAAGTGAAAAGGGAATGGAGGCCCTATGTCTAAAAAGGCTCAACTCAAGGATTGGAACCCTAATATTGATAAAAAGGCGACTAGGGAATGGAGGCCTTATGTCTAAAATGGCACAACTCCGGGATTGGAGCCTTAATGTTGGCAAAAAGCGACTAGGGAATAGAGGCCCTATGTCTAAAAAGCCTTAACTCAAGGATTGGAACCCTAATTTAGTTAAAAATTCGATTAGGGAATGGAGGCCTTATGTCTAAAACGGCATAACTCAAGGATTGGAGCCCTAATGTTGGCAAAAGGCGACTAGGGAATGGAGGCCCTATGTCTTAAAAGACACAACTCAGGGATTGGAGCCCTAATGTTGGCTAACGGTGACTAGGGAATGGAGGCCCTATGTCTAAAAGGGCACAACTCAGGGATTCGAGCCCTAATGTTGGCAAAAGGCGACTAGGGAAAGGGTGCCATATGTCTAAAATGGCACAACTCAGGGATAGGAGCCCTAATATTAGCAAAAGGCAACTAGGGAATGGAGGCCCTATATCTAAAAAGGCTCAACTCAGAGATTTCAGCCCTAATGTTGGCAAAAAGACGACTAGGGAATGGGGGCCCTATGTCTAAAAAGGCACAACTCAGGGATTGGAGCCCCTATGTCTATGTCACGCCCCAAATCGAGGGACATAACCGGCGCCCGACCGGGTAGCCCCAGTCAAGCGGACCTGGGTGCCTTTCCTAACCCACGTGTTACCCCTGTATTTTTCATTACTTATTAACCAAGAGATTAACCATTTCATAATTGAAATCACTCTTTTTCGAAACATACACAACATGCTTAATTTCTTTAACAAGTTTACAACTTACAATGCCCGACATATAATTACATAAGTCCATAACCCATATT